>OU015491.1:37288809-37401309 GCA_907164885.2 Dolomedes plantarius
TATATATATATATATATATATATATATAAAACTCAGTTTACTTTCTCTTGTAGTGGAATTGTATAGCTTAAAGATTGTTAAATAATGAAAATATAATTAAGATAATTTATTTTCAAAGATTTATACTAAATATATTTCAAATTTAGACTGTTACCATGAGAATACATCTGCGAACTAATTTAAAAAGCTTTTGCAGCAACCATTCCATTTTGAATCTAATAAAATAAATTTAATAAATACAATTTTTCTTTCTTGATTTGTTTTTTTATTCTAGAGGGAATAACTTGAAATTTTAGCACAACAGATATAAAATAAATTTTTGTTAAATTACGAATTTTAGTAAATTGGGAAAAGTTCCAGGTAATTTGAAAATAACTACAGGAAGCAATAAATAGGGATAGAGTAATAAAATGCCTACGCACCTCTATAACAGGTTTGTATATATAAATGAAATATTTCATAAACCCTTTAAATTTCACATGACTGACTGATGAGATCCGTAGAGTTAGAGAGATGCCTTTAATAACTAAACAAAAAGAGGAAAAGCACAAACAATAATAATAACTTATGAAATAATGTGCAGCAAGAAATTTATGCACACACAATGTAAATTTATTTATATGCATGTATCAAATAAAGTTAATAATAGACACTATGTTTTTTCCCCTGCAAAAATTGTTTAAGGCTGCTATGTACAAACTCCATTGGATTCGCTCACCTCAATGTTAACCTATGGAGAAAATTTGTCCACCGATTGTTGACTTGGATTCAAGGATTTTTTTTTTAAAAATTGTACTCCGTCATAGAGAAAGAAATTTTACATTTGTGTACATTTTTCGTTTTTTTAAAAAAAATGCAATTAATATTTTAAAACTTAAATTATTCGGGGAAAAATCTGGTATAGTGTGTTTTAAAACGGTCATAAATTCCTTCGGTGGACGAAATTTATAAAATGAATCCTGTAGCTCTTTGCAGAAAAGTTCAGGCTATCTGACAATACCACTTTTATTTGATTATCAGCATTTATGTACCTGTAAGTAGTTGACAAAAATATATTTTAAATAAATAATTTTGGGGCATCGCTTAACCCCCCTATATAGAGAGAGAGCCATTACAATCCCTCAAAATGTCAGTTCTAAGGGGGGGTGGAATTCTCGAACTGTCAACTGGACACATCCCACCCCAAGAGTCTGCAAGAAGAGGAAAAGGGAAATACGATTTTTTTCTTAGTACATAGCAGCCTGAAGAAATAACCTTCTTATTCAGTGGATTCATTCAGCCCCAATTCGAAAAACAAAACCAATCATGGGCTGTTTCCTCAGTTTGTATATGAATTATTAAGAGGACGAACTAAATGAAATGACATAGGTCGAGTAAATTTTGGAATGAAAGATAATTTAAAATAAAAAAATATCACTTGCATAAAATAAAGTTTTCATTCTGTAAGCAATAATAAGGAATATAAGTAAAACGTTATAAAGATTTAGATTTTTTTTCCGATTCAAATTTTATTATTAAAATGAAGGCAGAAGTTTTTGGCTCCTTTGTCAAACTTCCTATAAAAATGATAAAACGAGAGACAAATAATGTTTTTAATGCTATATTTATAATAACAGGTTAAAATACTCAAGTATTTGTCTGCTGTTATCAGCAAACTTTTATTGCTAGCATATCAGTTTTTGAAAATTTGTCTTCTAAAGGGATTCAAATAAAATATTAAATATTATTTTTTTCCCCTTAAATATTATGATTTATTTCTAAAATCAATAATTTAAGAATACATATAACAAACTGGGATAGAAACTAAAGCAGCGTGTCTTTAAATTAATTATTTAACACTAGAACCGCGGAGCGGGTCAATTTGACCCAAATCGATGTTCAATTTATCACCAAGCGAAAAGTATTGATTGAAAAAAAAAATTCCTTCTATGACTTTTAATAATTTAAGGTGAACAACAATTTACCAAATTTAAAAATTCGTAACATAAATAATTTTCCGATTATTAACACTTATACCTAGAACCGCGGAGCGGGTCAATTTGACCCGTAAGAAATGTTAATGCACAAATGACGAAAAACAGATGCATTTTCTCGGAAGTAACTCTAAAGTACTTCTACTCCACCCTGGAATTCCTGAAAAGAACTGTACCAGTAGGGGTAATAGTGAAGGTTTTCAATCAACGTCATTATATTAGGTTTGAAGCTCGAACTACGTTCGAATACAGGGAAAAATTATAGCGAATATTTAGAAGACTTTTTGAACTTGCTTTTATACTGTAATTAGTATATGTATGAAAAAATGACACGACGCCATAATCTTGTTCAGGAAGCTTTAGAATATTTAAAACAATTATCTGAAAAGGATTCAGGAGTTGAAGATAATGATGAAAGTTTCAATTTTGAGTGGTGAGGATGAATATCTCCTGCTAATGAAGAAAATTTGGATTCGGATGAAGAAAATGAAAGTGAAGATGACTCTGGCAATGCTCTAAGAATCGTTGGTCCTTTTCATCGCAATAATGATGATAATTTATCTTATAAAAATATAAAAAATATTCCAAGAGAAGATACACACACGCAAAGAAATTTGAAAAAGAAATCGACAATAACATTCAAAGTTAGAAATAATGAAGTTGGAAAAGATGGGGCAGTTTGGAATGTCGCTCAATTAGGAACAAGCGATAGAGGAAGAAAATCAAAGTGTAATATTTTGAAAGAAGCTGGGGGCCCAACACCACATGCTAAACGCAATGTTATCGACAACAGTCCTTCAAGTGCTTGGAGACTTTTTATAGATGAATGGATATTGAAGCAAAAATAAATGTACTGAAGATGAAGTTCACCGGCAGATTCATGAAAGAGAATGGAATATAACATTAGAAGAAATAGATGCATTTATATCAATTTTATATGCACGTGGTATATATTGTGCAAAAGGACTTGTGTTCTGCATAGCTTGTGCTCAAAGGACTGGGGACCACCATTTTTCCAAAATACAATGTCAAGAGACCAATTTCGTGAAATAATGAGATTTTTACGCTTCGACATAAAATCAGCAAAATCAAAGCATCTAGAGACAGACAAATTTACCCTTATTTCGGATATCTGGAATCGTTTCATTGAAAATTGTAAGACTAACTATACACCAGGTCCTAATATAACTGTAGATGAACAGTTATTTCCTACAAATATAGGTGTAGGTTTACCCAATACATGCCAAACAAACCAGATCAGTTTGTAATCAAGTTCTGGTCGGCTGCAGATTTTGACTCAAAATATCTGATAAATGGATTCCTGTATCTTGGAAAAGATAACCAATATCCCTCCAACGTTTCTCTTTCTGAACATGTAGTGCTACGACTAATAAGTCCTTATGAGAACAAAGGTAGAAATGTTCTTACGGACAACTTTTTCACAACACTGAAGCTTGCAGAGGCTAACTGGTTATCAAGGTAAAAAATATAAAAACGTTTTGTTTCTAAGTAGTCTCCATCCAACCGTAGAAATTGTAGATAACCCCCCAAAAAAAACTACCTGATACAATCGCTTTCTACAACGCAACTAAATACGGTGTGGACGTGATTGAGCAAATGGTAAGGAAATATATAGTCAAGTCTGCTTCCCGTAGGTGGTCGGTGCAGGTTTTTTGTAATATTTTGGACCTTGCTACAATGAATGTCTTGGTTTTGTATAAAACTTCAACTAGAAAATCTATTAGTAGACGGCAATTCATCCAAGACTTGGTTGAAGAATTGCTAGAAAAGTTTGTTCTCTCCCGACAAAAAAGGTGGCAAAAAGAGAGTGTGAAGCAACCAATCAAAGCGACGGACAACCACAAATTAAGAGGAAACAAGTCCGATGCCACAGTTCAAAATGTGGAAATAAAACTGTAGATATCTGTTCAAAATGTAAAGCACCCATTTATGGAAAATGTACAAAACTTATTACTCAGTTTTGTGCACAATGCGTACAGTAAATTGAATTTTATAATCTTTAAAACTAATAAGTAACTGATAAAATTTTTAATTTTAAATTTTTTGAAATTATATCTAATTTTATTGAAAATATATGCTCTGTTTTTCCATTGAAATTAGGAAATTTATGTCATTTTGTTAAAGAGACATGTTTTTATACTCAAGGATATAAAATTTTAAATAAGATTTTGTAAAAATTAAGTAAATTTCTCTTGATTTATATAAATTATTTAATTTAAATTCTCAGAAATATTGATTATTGATTGAATTATTTAAAAAAATAAAAAGTTTTAGTTACCGAAATTACGCGCTTGTGCATATTTTATAGGTTTACAGTCTAGGGTCAAAATGACCCGCTCCGCGGTTCTAGGTATACCGAAAGTCCCGCGGTTCTAGTGTTAAAATTAGGATGTCAATAGATAATGATAATGGAAAAGTCATTGATCAACAACACTGTCAACTACCTCGAATAAGTTAACAACAAAAAATACAAAAGTCAACAACACTAAAACAACTACATTAAAATCATTTGCATACATCATACAGGTTCACCAAGTGAAACATGTAGCTACGATTATCTAAGAGTCTTGTCGAAAAAAAATTATCAAAACCTATTTTAAATGCAAGAAGTGACTGATCTAGGAAAACTTTACTTACGCAGTAGAGCAAAATCTTCACGTAGTACGAAATTGCGTAAATTCGTACTACATGATGATTTTACGCAAGTACGTACAACATGATTTATTAAATTAATTTATGAAATTTCGAAATTTTAATATTTGACTCGAAATTTAAAATTTCATAAATTAACTTCATAAATCCTCAAGTAGTAAGAATTTGTTTAAAATCTTCCCGTTGTACGAATATACAAAATTAACTTCATGTATCTTCCCGTAGTACGAATTTGCGTAAAATCTTCACGTAGTACGAATATACTGAATTAACTTCAGAAATCTTCCCGTAGTATGAATATACAAAATTAGCTTCATAAATATTCCTGTAGTACGAATTTGCGTAAAATCTTCACGTGGTTCGAATATACTAAATTCACAAATCTTCCCGTAGTACGAATTTGCGTAAAATCTTCACGTAATACGAATATACTAAATTCCCAAATCTTCCCGTAGTACGAATATACAAAATTAACTTCATAAATCTTCCCGTACTACGAATTTGTTTAAAATCTTCACGTAGAACGAATATACAAAATTAACTTCACAAATCTTCTCGTAGTACGAATATACAAAATTAAACTTCATAAATCTTCACGTATTACGAAGTTACGCAAATTTGTGCTACGTGAGGATATAAGAAATTAATTTATAAAATTTTAAAATCAGTTAAATGTGAGAAAACCCGTCTCCTTTAAAATGTGTAGTTAGGCAATAATGTTAGCTGTAGAAGAAGGTAATAAAATAATAAATAGAAAAGGAAAAAAAAAGAGAAGGAATTTCATTTTATATCATATCTGTGTTTATATCATGTTTTTTAATGAGTTTATTTTATAATAGTAATAACTTTTGCGAGGGAAAAGAAAAATAAAGACTGATTAAATGTTCAAAACCATATCTATCTTTATCTTAATTTTTAATGAATCAGTAATGGAATAAAAAAGAAAAGAAAAAGGAAAAATTTAATTAAATATTCTATGTAGTATCCTTGTTTATATCATAATTCTAAATTAATAGTATCACCATTTGAATACTGTAAAAAATAAAATAATTAACTGTACGGGAATAATAAAAGAAAAAAAAAGACGCAGAATTTAATAGTATATCTTGTCATATCAAATTTGCTAATGAAAAATAATAGAAATGAACTAATAAAAAAAGAGTAGTTTAATTGAATATTCACCACCATATCTTTGTCTAACATCATGGTGAATTAATTGATTTGGCTTGTTTTTTTAATTAGCGCTTTCAAAAAGAATTAATTTATTTTGAGACACTTCTCTTTTTCTTCTTGGCTCAACACGTAGCTACTTTTAAATTCATCCGACCACCAATTAGCCGTTGATGCTGCCCCTAACTATTTGATTCCGTCAACAACTTGGGCAATTTTGCAATCTCTTTCTGATGTATTCCATTAAATTTAGTTAAGAAATCAAAAATTAAAACTTAGGAATTATTAAAATTAGTAATTCAATGTTAAAAACTTATCTTTTTTTAATTACTATTTGCGTAAAAATGTAAAAAAAAAAATATAGCTTTTTAATGGTTGATACATTAAAAATTAAAAAAAAAATAATTACAGTAATTTTTAAAAAGTTAGGAGATGGTATAGTTAAAAATAGAATGGAATAAATTGAAGACAATTTAAGGGGGAGAAATAAAAGAGCCCATGTTAAAAAAAAAAGCTGGGAAAAGGGAGGTGGGGGGGGGGGGGGGGGATTGGTTCCAAAATCTTCAACTTCTACACTCATTAACAGGCGATTGCTATATATTCATAATATAATATGATATATATTTAAATATATATATATATATATATATATA
This sequence comes from Dolomedes plantarius, assembly GCA_907164885.2. Classification (NCBI taxonomy): domain Eukaryota; kingdom Metazoa; phylum Arthropoda; class Arachnida; order Araneae; family Dolomedidae; genus Dolomedes; species Dolomedes plantarius. The sequence goes on from OU015491.1 coordinate 37,295,279, forward strand.
TACATATATATATACCGGGTGCGACATAAATTCGTGCAAAGTTCAAAAATTCATAATAAAAGAAGTAATGATTGGAAAATATTTCTGTTTGCGCCAATAAGATCAGAGGGATATTGGATTTTTTTTCCATGTAAAAAGAAAGTTTCCAAAAGTAACCGAAAGAGGGCGCTCACACGTCATACTAAGACGTTTTATGCAAATCAGGAAAATTCAAGCAGATAATCAAGCAGACCACAATAACACGAGACTGTGCATTTATTTTAAAGTAACAGATGTTCAACATTACTACCAGCACAAGGTAACAGGCAAGTTAGGCGCGTCACTAAGCCCATTACAGCGGATTCTAGCATCGATAGCAGCGATTGTCTGTCGAATGACATTTTTCAGTTCCACCAAAGTGGTTGGGGAGCCCCGGTACACAAGAGATTTCAAGTATCCCCCCAACTAAAAATTTGCCGAGGTCAAGTCTGGTGATCATGAGGGCCACTGAACCTTACGACCGCGACTTGGTCTTCAGTGAAAGATTCCAACAGGAACGTCTTGATATCACGTGAAATGTGGGGCAGGGCACCATCCTGCATGAAGGTGACAATAGGTAACGCATGTCTTTCCTGCAATGCAGGCTTAACGTGGTCACGCAAAAGCGCCCTCTTTCGGTTACTTTTGGAAACTTTTTTTTTTTTTTTTTTACATGGAAAAAAAATCCAATGTCCTTCTGATCCTATTCGGGCAAACAGAAAAATTTTCGAGCATTATTTCTTTTATTACGAATTTTTAAACTTTGCACGAATTTATGACGCACCCGGTATATATATACACACACACAGGGCTCGATTTGAGGCGGAACGTACCGGAAGGTGTTCCGGTACCTCTCTTTAGGAAAAAAAATAATTACGACAGTTAAAATCATTTATTTAATCACTTTTATTACTTTACTACAGCACATTTTTGTACTTGTTTTGGAAAATAAAACTTGGAATTAAATAAAATGTTTAAGTTTTTGTATAACAAAAGATTTTTTGTTTTCAGACCAATAATTTGGAATACCCCTACACACCCCGGAAGGCTTCAGTTCCGGCACCTCTATTTCTAGAAATCGAGCATAGATTCTAGAAAATGTATGTATATATATATATATATATATATATATATATATATATATATATATATAGAGAGAGAGAGAGAGAGAGAGAGAGTTAGATATATAAATTGATAATGTTTCGGTATATATGTGTAAATAAAATAAAATGTAGTTGTAAAAGCTTTGCAAAACAAGTAAAATAACAATTTGATATTACGACATTAAAATAATTCTTGATTCTACGAGAAAGCATGTATAACTCAGCATATGTATTGGATCAAGAAAGTACATATGTATAACTTAGCTCACTTTCTCTTGTAGTGGGATTCAGTCTTCGAATAAATAAATATATATTGGTATAATGTATTATTATCTACTCTTTGCAGGTAAAAAGTATAAATATCTACACTTTCCTTTATTTTAAAAAGGTGTTCGGGCTAAAACAATAACATTAATTAAAAAGGTCAATGGACTAAATCTTAGAAACTCATAGTGTAATAAAAAGCAAAATAAACCTCATTAATTCTCTACTGGAGTAACTAAGCACTTTAGAACGGTAAAAAAAAATTACATTTAAGAACTTACTAATAAGAGCTATGGTGAAAACAGAGCTTCTGAAATCTGTTTTAAACGTTTGCGACTAATTGCCAAAAAAAAAAGAAGTTCTCCGACGTGTAAGACATCATCTGATGCGTTTGCTTTACTGGATATCGAATAAGCTCTATTATTATTATTTTTTTAAATCTTATTTGCACTTCACCTGAAGAGTTCCACAAAAAATTTATTTCGACTGTTTATTTCCTTCATTATTAATATTTTCTGGGAATTAAAAATACTGTTTCAAAGCTTTCTCTGACTTGAAAAGAAGAAGAGATGATTATAAAAGAATCTAGTTGCTTTTATTTATTTATTTTAAAATTTTTATACGAATGAGCATAAAAGATGGAAAAGGATGTGCTTGTTATAAAAATTCTCAATTTTGAAACTTAGTGGGACCGTGCAGTTGATAAAAAGCTAAGTTCAGCTGTTGCGGAATTTGTTTCCGTTGCAGGAAATCGAAATTGTGCCGACTTGGGTGAAAGTCGCAAGTGTAACGAAGTTTTCCCATGCGGGTCTTTGAGTGTAACCCCAAGACCCGCATGGGAAAACTGTGTGGACATAATGAATTTGTAACTTACATGGAAAATTATTACTTTTTGCGATTTTGATACATTGAAAAGGAAGAAAAAACATGAATAGACAACTTTAAATTCATAGGAAGTAACGACAGAAACGCATCAACAATGGACTTATTCATAAGAATTTAGGAGAACAGAAATATTACTGTCATTTCCTATATATGTCTCTACATGTATATATATATATATATATATATATATATATATATATATATATATATATATATATATATATATATATATATATATATATATATATATATATATATATATATATATATATAATAACTACTAAAACTAAAATAAAAATCATAAGTAAAATAAAATAGTAATAAAATTAACTCATAGTAGTAATAATAATAAAAACTAAATAATAAAGGGAATAATAGTCCTAAATTACGGTAACCTAAATAAGTCTGTAACTGAGAATCCACTACCTCAATGGTTGCAAGTTTTATGACGTCAGTCATCTTGCGGTTACAAGTTCTTAATTTCCACTCTGACTAGCGCCAGGCTTGGTGTTCTTTGGATAAGTACTTTTAATCAAACTTAATTCATTTATTAATCAATTCTTCTGTTAATAATGGATTGTACGGTGTCTGAGTGTGTTTATTTTATAGATCATACTCATCAGAAACAATCCATTGGTTTTTAGACAGTATTGACACCGCTGATGAAGAAATGCTGTCAAAAACCTTATTCATACTTTTCTTTACATGTTGTTTGTTCCTGGCTGCAAGTAGCTTTAGAGCTATTACTGGTTTTCTCTTTCATCTTATTCTTATTTATAGCTTAATTTATTTCTCTTATTTATATAATATTCTTATATATATATATATATATATATATATATATATATATATATATATATATATATATATATATATATATATATATATATATATATATATATATATATATAATAAATACGACAATCAATGTATACAATTGATGTAAAAAAATATATATATATTTATAAAAAAATCGTAAGAGATATTTTTATGGACAAAATAATGTAGAAGAAAATATTCAAATTAAATCTAATAGGACATAACTAAAGAATACAGTACAGTTAATATAGTACAGTTTGAGGAACGTATCTTTTACTGTATTTTAATATTTTTTTGGATAATGTCCAATCGTCTGCCGCATTAGCAAGGGAAAAAATATTTTTTTGTCTATTTCATTGTTATGGACATGAAGATAAATTTATTTAAAGTACCAGAAAAAGAAATCACGCGATCAGCATTTAATAAATTAAATTCTAAAATTTAATCTTTATAAATTCACCAGAAATCAGAAAATGGAGGTAAAGATTCGAAAAAGATTTCATTTTAAAGGAATTTTTATGATCTTTCGCGTAATATAAATTTCATAACCCTCAAATTATTATTTTAAATACAAACTTTAAAAAGTTACTAAAACAGCTTAAAAATTTAATTTTAAAAAATCTAAGAAGAATTTTTTTTAAATCTTTCTTAGTGCACACCTACACTATAAGAAGAATCGCCATGCAAAATTTGAGCCCTTTAGGTCCAGCGGTTTGGTCTGTTCGTTGTATGTCAGTCAGTCAATCAGTCAGTCAGTCAGTTACGGAACTGTTTTCAGTTTAGTGGTTAGGAGTGGTAGTATGTACTGTCAAAAATGAGAAATAGCAATATATGTAGATCGTTAAAATCTCACGATTAGCTTACTGAATTAGGCATTCCATTATGTGCTAGATTATATACGTGTGTGTGTGTGTATGTGTACAGAGAGAGATAGAGAGAGAAAGAAGAATACAGAGTGAATTAAAGGTATATATATATATATATATATATATATATATATATATATATATATATATATATATATATATATATATATATATATATATATATATATATATATATATATATGTGTGTGTGTGTAGATATATGGAATATTTGGGAGTGTGTATATGGAATATTTGGGAGTGTGTATATGGAATATTTGGGAGTGTGTATATGGAATTTTGGGAGTGTGTATATGGAATATTTGGGAGTGTGTATATGGAATTTTGGGAGTGTGTATATGGAATTTGGGAGTGTGTATATGGTGTGTATATCAATTAAACCCGGAATAGTTAAAATGGCACCATATCATACCTGTCGTTTGCTATTGTATCTCTGATTATCCTCAGAATATTCAGTTATGTAATCGAGATTACACAAGTGAGCAAGTTGACATTAAAGAGACATACATTCTACGTTTGGGATCTACATCCGGGTTATCCTCGACTCAATAGCTTACACATTAGTTACTTGGAAGAAAATTTCATGGGCGATGCCTAGTCGGCTCTATGACTATGATTAAGGAGTATACACGCTTTTCGTCGCTGCATATTTTAACCATTTCCACGCTGATGACCGTCTACGCGAAGCTTTCGATAGTAATGGGCAATAAACAACGGTGATTTCGTGCTTTGTATTTGTGCCTAAATTGCTGCCACCTATGCAAACAAATCTATTCGACGCGATGAGGCCGGAAGGAGAGGCGATTTTTGGCCTAATGTCCCGGTGTTTTCCTCTGTGATTATCAGTGGGACTGTAAACAAGCTGTGATAGAGTGCGGTCACCGACAATACGTAATCGATGAAGGTAATTGTGAGACAGGGGAAATTAAGAGCGGGAGAGAGCGCACTGTTTTAATCGAACGGGACTTGGTCGGTGTTTAGGATGAGTGTTTGGTGGTACGGCCCACTTGACCTTTTTGCTCGGGGTTCAGGGTTGCTAGAGAAAGTAATTTATCACGAGATTTCCAGTTAAAAAAAAAAAAAAAAAAAAAAAAAAAAAAACTGTGGATCGTCTCTAGGTTTAGACTCAAAAATTTATCCACATTATGATTTGGATGACCAAAAGTTTATAAATTAAGAAAACTTGTAACATTTAATTGCATTTAAATCTATTAACCTAGAGCCGAATCTAATCTTTTACGCCAAAATTTAGTTACAGTCGAACCTCCATATATCGGAGTAGCAAATTGCCGGAAAAAAATTCGATATATAGAAATTTCGATATATAGAATGGAGCTTAGTTTTATCATAATTCTCCTAAAAAAATTAAAGCTAATTTTCGTATATGAAACTCCATTTCTAATTTATATGCGAATACCATTAAATGAAAGTTAATAATAAAATGAATTAATATGAAAGATTTATTCAGTGCTACATACCTTTAAAAAAAGCAATAATCCAGACAGTGGTTATAATGATCACAGTTACATTTTTTATTTATCCAGTCCCCTAAAAACTTAATCAGGGACCTTTTCCGCGAATTGAAGTCCATGACATATTGTTTCAAATGCCAAAAATTGGGAGATTTTATTCTAAAGTGGTATAAAATGTCCCAATCTGTCTTGAAAAAATTTCGATATATAGAGATTTTTTCGATATATAGAAACAATTTTTCCATGTAATGAACATGGAGATTTGCTAAGAATTCGATATATAGAAAATTTAGATATGTGGAAGTTCGATATATGGAGGTTCGACTGTATATTGTTAATTGGAGGACCAAATTTTAGCAAATTAAAAAAAAAAAAACCTTGTTACATTGCAATGCATTTAAATGTGTAAAACTAGAATCAACTCTCTCGGCACCAAAGTTCAGGTACATTAAGATTTCTATCACTAAAAGTCGAAAAATTGAGAAAATAAACAAGCTAGATATTAATTTAAACTTACATTTGACCAATTTCCTGTGAGTAAATTCTTTATGTAATATAAAAACAAGTAATATATAAAAAAAAAGTTTTAAAGTCAATTCCTACTTAGGTCAACAAAGAAAAATTTGAGTGTGAACTAATAGTAGGAATTGAAAAAAAGGATTACCTGCCAGAACCTTGCCTACTGTGCGAGATTAGGAGGGGAAAGAGAGAGAAAAAGTTTGCCAGGTTGGGGATTCGATCCCGCAACCTACAGGACGGTAGGAGCCCGCGCTACCGCAGTGCTACCTTTTACAGAGTAACAATAGGGAAATTACTATTCAAGAGCAAGAGACGCTCTAGGTATAAAACTAAAATCGATTAATTAAATTTAATTAATGAATTAATATTTGAAAAAACTGTATTAACATCAAGTGTCATCCACTACAAGTTTTAAAAAAATGTATTTGAACTTGAGTGGATGAATAAAAAGTATTTTATTAACGATTGAAAATTTGAACAAGATATATATAGAGAGAGTGTGAACTAATAGTAGGAAATGAAAAAAGAACTTGAAAACCCAAAAATATTTCACATTTGGAGCTAAAAAGCAATCTCGAACACTAAAATCCGATCTTTACTGATAAATCTGGACCTTGGAACAAAAAGGGACAGTGTCCAAAACTTCGAGTGAACTGCACGAGTGAAATCAGGGTAGGATATACATTAATTGTCAAAAGGTCCGATGTTCTTTCAAAGAGCCATTCAAAAGGGCCAATGTCCCAAGATTTATAAAAATCCTTAAACTGACATTGATGTTCTGACATTGATGAACTGACATTTGATTAAAATGGACCCCACAAAAGTGATTTCACAACGTTTTCGATTTTACAGACCTTTACAATCGCCTGACCGTTCTCTAAAGTTTTATTACTATTATTATTTTTCACTTATCGCATTTTATGTAAATTTGCCTTTCCTATAATTCCCTTCCGTAGTCTCCTTTGTGATCTCTCACCATTTACTCGGATTGAAAATTATATGAAACAACATGCTTCTCTACTTTTCTTCTTAAATTTAGATCTGCTTAATTTTTATTATATATATATATATATATATATATATATATATATATATATATATATATATATATAAGAAATAGATGATAGAGAAAACCAGTAATAGCCCTAAAGCTACTTGCAGCCAGGAACAAACAACATGAAAAGAAAAGTATGAAAGAGGTTTTAGACAGCATTTCTTCGTCAGCGGTGTCAATGCTGTCTAAAAACCAATGGATTGTTTCCGATGAGTATGATCTATACAATAAACACACTCAGACACCGTACAATCCATGAAAAACAGAAGAATTGATTAAAAATTGAATAAAAGTACTTAACCAAAGAACACCAAGACTGGCGCTAGACAGAGTGGAAGTTAAGAACATGTAACCGCAAGATGACTGACGTCACAAAACTTGCAACCATGGAGATATTGGATTCTCAGTTACAAACTTACTATGGTTACCGTATTTTAGGACTATTATACCATTAATAATTTAGTTTTTAATTATTATTACTAAGAGTTATTTTTATTTTTATTTTTACTTATGATTTTTATTTTATTTTTTATTTTTAGTAGTTATTTTTTCTATTTTATCTTATTGTTATGTTTAACTTATTAAATACAACAGAACAAACTATTCATTAAAACTAAAACAACCAATTATGTTTTTGGATAGACTTTCGGGGTAATTATTCCGTGTTAGCACAGCTTTCAAGTCTAAAATATGCTTAATCCTATTGTCTTTAGAACATAGCCTATTTATACGAACTAACTGATTTACAATAATGTTATTAAAAACAGATTTATGTAAACAGGTTAGATAATTTTGAAATTATATATATATATGTGTGTGTGTGTGTGTGTGTATAAATACATGTAAATCCAGTGACATTATTAAAAATTCATTTAAGAATTCTAAAATTTTTGTTACTCCTCAAGAAAATGCGACGCATAACATTCTGTTGAAATATTGCAGAATCCTTATTTATTGCGAGACACGTGCATCCTTTGTATGAAACAGGAAAAAAAAAAAATGACACCAGTTTGTACCAAATGTTTACGCAAATGTATTCGTTTTTCGCCAAACATCGCCATTTCATCAGCGCAGCAAACCTTCAATGGTCATTAGTCGTCGTAAAACAACGAGTCTAAAACTTGTGCATTCACCGCCCCTTCGATGGGCTACGGCGACGATATTTTCGAGTTTTTCGACAACTTCGAATGAGTTTAGGAACCGCCCAAGTCGGCTCCGAGAGAGGAAAAAGCCCCCTCTCACCCCTCAACCGGCGGGTAAATACGTTAAACGAAAAAAGAACTCAATAATAAAAAAAAAAGAGAGCCTAAACATATCGTTTATGCAATGGTAAAATTTGATTGCATATTATGTTGATGGTTTTCCGTTGTTTTCTTGGAACGTCTGAAGAGACCCACGGTAAACTGATTTCTGATATTATAAACAAGTATTATAAGTTTGAGAGACGCTGCAAATGTTCCATCATGGTCTGCCTTAAAAAAAACTTTCTATCGCGTACACTTTTCGCTGTTGTCGAAAATGAGTTTCCCTCAGTAATTTTCTACCACTTTCAGCGATATCCGTGCCCACAGCGCAAACGACAATAAGGAAGCAATTTATGAAAAATTTTGTGTATTCAACTAAAGTCTTCTTATGACAAACTTCCATTTTAGCTAAGTAATTTATTGAATGAAATTTGATGCCGAACCTTGCCTTAAAATAACACTTCCCTTAAAATTAATCCACACAATATGAAAGAAATTTGTTTCACGAGGTCTTTTTCATTATAATAACATTCGATATAATTCAAGTGAGATTATGGAATCAAGAAATCGTTGCCTTAAAATCTAAGAAAACCGGTTGAAAACATATTTTGCAGGACACCGCGTCCACTGGAAAGTTTTATAGAAACTTAACGATAAAGTTTATTAAGGGGACAGTGGACTTTCAAAATTGTGAAATTGCCCCCAAAATTCGATTTATTTTATTTTATTGAATTGTAAAACTACGGACGAGTAGGAATGTGTTGCAAAAAGAATTTTTAATTTCTGTGATTACTTTCCTAGTTATAGGCATTTGTATTTAAATTTAGATATTATGTGGTTACTAATAGCAATAACTTTAAACGTGTTTTTCTCAAAATAAAAATGTTCATGTCATACGAATATTCAAACTGCTCCAGGCGCATTTCTAATTATCGTACTGCTTTGAAATTTAAGTTTTATATACTTAACTGTATATCAAATAAATCTTGTTGAAAATAATTATGCTTCGTAGCTCAGAATTTCTAAATTTTGTACTCGAAAAGATGATTTAGACGTATTTTGCGTAATAAAAAGGGTGTTTTCACTATTATTATTTTTTTCTTTTTATATTTTTAATCAATGCTTAGAATAAGCAATAAGTTTCATTGTTAGTTCTATAAGGTATCTTGTACATAAAAATTACCATATTATATGCAAAAGAAATGCGCATGGAACATTTTTAATTAGGCCAATTTTTGATATAATTAATAATTCATAAATTATTAATCTTTCATCTTTAAATTTTAACCACTTTTACATCTATGGTACTAATCACATATTCATATTTCAAGCAAATCCATTGAAAACAAAAAAAAGTTAGGTTTGAAGGTCCACTGTCCCCTTAAAGACTTTTTGTGTTTATAGTAGGGAACACAATGGAAGTATGTTCTTAATTAATCCATTAATGGGACAAGGGACCTTCAAATTCGAAATTTTTAATTTTCAATTTTAAATCTGTATACAAAATGAGAAAAATCAATTTTCTATTTTACTATAGTGAAAACCCTTAGAATTCAAAATAAGGAATTTTTGTCAGAATAAGGCCTGCTTTTCAAAAGAAAATTTCAAAACTGCTAAAGTTTTTCAAAAGTCTCCATGAGCATTTTATATTAATTAAAATTCTTAAATTTAATATTATAAATTCACTATATGTATATAAATATAAATGCGCATTAATTTTTTTTGTTGTATGAATCTAGTCTTAAATAATTTTTTTCTACTCTTCCTGTTATTTTTTTATGTTTTTACTTTATTTTACGGTTTATAAATTTGAAAAATATTTGTGATTTCAAAGAATTAATGCACAGTTTCGTGACAAACACTTCAATTAACAATTCTGAGAAATTTGGAAGATATCGGAAGAAAATAAATACGCAGGGAGCCTTTTGAAAAATTCGAGCATTTTTGAAAAAAATTTTGGTATAATAAAATACTTATATATATATATATATATATATATATATATATATATATATATATAATACTCAAAAATACTTATTTGTGAATTCTAAGTATCTTCAATGTAGTAGGAAAAAATATAAATTATACTCATGGGTCATATAGAGTAAAATATTGAAAATTAAAGAAGAACGAGATTGAAAGTCCCTTGTCCCTTAAAATGATTAAGTTATGTATGTAAAAATATAAAATACTCTGAAATATAGACTAGAATAGATTACCCTAGCTCAGGGCCCCTACAGGTGAGAGCCTGGGAGTAATAGGTCGAAAGCCAGCCTTGATTTCATCTGGTAGAGTGTGCTCGATTTGCAACAAGACCATATATTTCAAAATAGTATAAATTTATTTGATGGCGGGAGGCTATTGAGAAAAAAGATCGTATATCCCTTTACAATCCACCCTTACAGAGAAGCCTTTCACTGAAAACCGAAACGAGGCCTTTATGAAGCTCTCTACGAATGATCATTCTGTGCACCGCGGCCTATAAACATACGAAAAGTTGCAACTTCTGCAGCGGGATGTCTTGTTGTTCTTCTACGCTTTCTGCAAGCTGAAAGATGGTGAAAGTCAGCTCCCGTTGTTCAGAAGGTCTTAGACCTTTCACAGCACAGGTGTTAACTCTCACTGCTCGCTTTTCCCTTTAAAATTTCACCCCCCCCCCCAGTGTCGATGACCGCTTAATCTCGCGCCTGCGCGACCATTGTCCACCTCGAGTGTCCGTGCAAAAACGGATTCTTCGGTCTGGTGGCCGCGAAAGCGTTTCCGACGTGCGGTTGGCAATTGTGGGGACATCTGGCCGCGGGGATGTCGAGCGTCTGTCGCAAGTGCTCTCTCTCTCTCTCCCGCCCCCTCATCTGGGGCATAAAGGGGTACTCCGGGAGCATCACATGCACGCTTCTGGAAGTTGCAAACATAAAATGGTGAGTCTACCAGAAAACAGCCGGAAAAGGTGAAGGAGAAATTAAGGCAATTTCGGATGCGAGTTTGTTGATGGACCGTGGGAATGCCGTGACAGAATATGGGAGTAATGCAAATATGAGTGCTGATTCCGCCTTCCTTATAGCTTCAAAATATGGCATTGTCATTGCAAAATGCTTAAAAGAATTCAAATTAAATTTACTTCAAACATTGAGTGAATATATTTCTTACATTTTTTTTTAAAGCCAGAAAAGAGGAAAAAACTGGAGATAAGATACCGTAACGAATAAAGCTGGCTGTGTTAATCTGCAAGAGATACGTGGTACCTTTATGTATTATGTTATAACCCATGTTGACAAGCCTCAAGCATTTTTTTCTTATTTATAGAGGAACGTTTATCTGTTGGTGGCAACTAAAGAAACATAATTGTGAAAACCGTAGTTACTAAAAGAGTTTTAAAAAGGTTATACAGAAGCATAATTCATATTAGTGGAGTTGAATACTTGAATAGATGTGCCGAATAGAATACAACATAAAAGTGATTAAAATTGATGTGGAGTCGCTTAGGAAACGTGGAATCTAATTACAGCGTATAGTTTAATAATAAATAGTTTAGGGGCATTCTTTTCAAACTATAATAAAGAGTTTGAATTTCAAATTGATTACAAGAAAAAATTTTCATGCACTTTTACATTACCTAAAATCAAGCTTTTATATATTTGAAATTCAAACTCTTTATTATAGCTGTCAATATAAAATCCTATTAAAAATTATTTTTAAATAAAAAAATGCAGAAATTCAAAAGAAAATAAAAGTTAACTATCCCTAATAAAACATTCCGAAATTTAAATAACTTATTTTTAATTTTTTAAAAATTTTCTGGGCTATGTTTTAATGATTAGTCTAAATTTCTTTATTTATATGATTAAAATACAGCCCATCTATGTGTAATCCTAATGCAAATAGCTTTTATAATAGTTGAAAATTTTACATTGTTAACTCTTAAATTATAAAATTGTTTGGTTCACTTATTTTCTTCTAATAGGTCTTGCAAGCCTAAAATCAAGCTTTTATATATTTGAAATTCAAACTCTTTATTATAGTTTGAAAAGAATGCCCCTAAACTACTTATTATTAAACTATACGCTGCAATTAAATTCCACGTTTCCTAAGCGACTCCACATCAATTTTAATCACTTTTATGTTGTATTCTATTCGGCACATCTATTCAAGTATTCAACTCCACTAATATGAATTATGCTTCTGTATAACCTTTTTAAAACTCTTTTTGTAACAAGAAATTTTTTTTCTGCCCGAAGGCTGTGGGACAAATGATGTCAGTTTTGCGTATACTTTTCTCACAGCAAAACTTTACGTTTTAGAAATTCCAGTTTAGCCTTAGTTTGGAAATAATGCTCCTAAGCTGTTAAAATTCCATTAATCTCTAGAAATTAATTCGGTGTTTCTGTATTGATTACAAGAAAAAATTTTCATGCACTTTTACATTGTTTTCTACTTTAAAAAAATCTATATTAGGATCATGAAAATCCAGAAGGTGTTCAGACTTTGAAAGCTGAATAAAACTTACAAATATGAAATATGTTTGTAGTGCAGAAAAAAAAGCCTTATGTGTAAATTCTATGTATGAGATAGTTTTTATATTTGAAATGGAAAATTGTTCTAAGTCTCGGAGTGTTCGCCATTTAATAACCTAAATAATATCCTTGAATCATAAAATCGATGGTATATTCGTTCCCTCTGAAAAATCTGAAATTTACAGGGCTTACGTTCATTTTTGGAAAGTAAAATTAAGGAGACTTGAAGGAGTTTTTAATAGCACTCAGTTTCTAAAAAAGAACCTTATGTGAAACATGCACTTAGCACATTATGTTATGTTTTTCACGTAACACATTTGTGAAGTTCACTGTTTCCTTTACCCTTAAGGTAATGTATATACTAAACAATGAACTCAATATTTACAAGATCCGACGAGGTTTTCTGCACTAAACTATTTATTACAACACAATTAGACTACATAAATACCGTACTCAATCGGTAGCGGGCAACGGGGAATTATTTATCGCGTGTGTTAATCCCGGTAGTTATATTACGGAAACCCTACCAGAATTCAGCCACGCCACTGCTTGTACGTACGCCACACTAATCTTCCCGTCTTCACTTGATCACCAGGTCGCTGGAACGATAGCTAACTTCAAAAACGCCTTCGGTAAACTTGATAATGTCCGGCTGCTGTACGTCAAAGCAATCTGCACTCCAATTGTTTTTCGATCGCTGCTCTTTTCTGTCCGACCTCGCCTCGTAGTGTTTTTTCCCTCTCATTGTCAAGTGTGTACTCTACCCGTCTAGTAAAAGTATAGGATTCCCGACGAGTAAAAAAGCGTCGCCCATTTGCATAAGGTGCTTCTTCTTCAAACGGCGATTTATTTAAACCAAGGGGGTTAATTTTGATTCAATACCTCACACATTTATTTAAAAACGCATTATATACCAGATTTCCAATTTAATAGTATTAAGTAAAATGAAATGTTACTAAAACTCCTGTAATGAAACTAAATTTAATTCTTTTGAGCTTGCGAGATTCAAATTTGCTGTAAAAGGGTATTAATGTATGATGCTGTACAATCATTCTAAACATTTTTTTTTAATACATTTACTTCGAATATAATCTTGTTCAGCTGTTTTCACAACCGAAGGCGTTTTTTTTTAAGTAAAAGGTTTAGAAAATTTCTTCGAAGAACCAAAAGATAAAAGCAAACTTATCTTTTGGTTTTGCTGTAAAAGGGTATTAATGTATGATGCTGTACAATCATTCTAAACTTTTTTTTAAATACATTTACTTCGAATATAATCTTGTTCAGCTGTTTTCACAACCGAAGGCGTTTTTTTTAAGTAAAAGGTTTAGAAAATTTCTTCGAAGAACCAAAAGATAAAAGCAAACTTATCTTTTGGTTTTGCTGTAAAAGGGTATTAATGTATGATGCTGTACAATCATTCTAAACTTTTTTTTTAATACATTTACTTCGAATATAATCTTGTTCAGCTGTTTTCACAACCAAAGGCGTTTTTTTTAAGTTAAAGGTTTAGAAAATTTCTTCGAAGAACCAAAAGATAAAAGCAAACTTAAAACTGGAAAGTAAAGAGAATAAACAATCTAAATATGTGCTCTAACGGATATCTGTTGATGGCGAAGCTATTGTGTTAAGAGCTTTACTTTTCAAACGTTTAACTGTAGGGAAATAAAAATTTTATTGAATTCCGCAAAGACATTTACTATCTGAATTTGAAATTCTCATAAATATTGATCCTTTCGGACAAATCGGGACAGAAATTTCCATCTAATGTGCTGTTTCGAAAGTGGGCAACGAACAATCGAAGTAAAACGAATCAATTGGTTACTTGCGATTTACTGAGTCCTCTTTTATGTAGACCAAGTATATATTTAAGAGGAAATACAGCATCAAAAATAGCAAAACAAGTCGGTGATTAGCCTACATCTGGAAATATTTGAAAAAACAATCGAGGTGTTTTTATGGAGTATCAAGCAGAAGTAGAAAGCTTGAAAGGTATGAGAATTGAACTCAAATTTAAGGATTTCTAACGAACCGTGATAGTAAGATCCTTGTTGGGAATTACGCGAAGAAAACAGATAGTATGTGTGCAGCTTTGTTTTCCTCCCCAAAATATAGAAATTTACTCCAATCAGCTATCAGGGCATCAGAATTCTGGCTCAGAAAAGCCAACTCCTCACCTATCGTCAAAGTAACTCTCGGCAAAACATAGACCACTGGGCCCTCACAAGGCGTACCGGGCATCCAATTCCAGATATCTCACGAGGGGGCCAATTCAACTGACACCCGAATTTTGTCGTATTTCTTGTAGAAGTCCTCGTTTCACAGCTGGAGATCCGCATACGCTTGGCGAAAGATACGACAGAAGTCGCGACAATAGCTGCCATCTCTGACAGTTATTGCCTTGTTGTTGGCTCTTTGTTTTGTCTTTGGACCCCGGGCCCCACAAGTCGCGAATATATAAATGGATTTGACCTACTTCTCAGACTTTTGGATATGCCACACGCTTTGTTGTTTTGTTTTCGTCTTCGATGATTAAAGAATTAATTGTCTTTGACGCGTAAGATATTCCGTAATATTTATCTGCGGGGAAACGTAATTTAATCTTGGATAAGAGAAAAATTTCGATAAACAAAAAGTTATATCTTCAGCAGATTTGGCTGTTAAACGAGTAGCGTCCAACTTGTGATGCTAAAGAAGACGATAGAAATATTGGAAGATAACATAATGTCGTGGATAGGGGGGGGGGTAGTATCAACTCTAATAATTGGTAGTTTATTCAAGGGAAATCTCCCCCCCCCCCCTACCAAAGAAACTATTGAAAATAATTCTGGTTTCGCCACTGAGTTAACCAAGACATATAGCAAGGAAAATTTTGAAAAACTGGCATTTTTTAGGGACAGTTTATAGGCTAGTCTATAGAATACTAATAAATGCTGTTTACACTACATAGTCATCGATCTAAAGATTAAAAGTTTATGTTTACTTAATACGGTGTTAACTTAGAAACAAACAGAAAAATTTTCCCTTGTGTATTCAATTTTATTTTAAATATAAATCAAAGAACAATTTTTTTTTCATTTTTATGATTTTACACTAGAAACTATTCTAAAACTAATACCTGAAGTATAATAAAAATGCTAATGAAGATTAAAATGACAGGTGAATTGGAGCTTGAAAGTCATCTGAAACCTTGCAATATGGTAAATAAATAAATAAATATATATATATATATATATATATATATATATGTATATATATATATATATATATATATATATATATATATATATATATATGTATATATATATATATATATATATATATATATATATATATATATATATATATGTATATATATATATATATATATATATATATATATATATATATATATATATATATATATATATATATATATATATATATATTTACAACGGCAAAACGTAATACATCGGAACACATCTGAAAAAAAAAACTGAATTTAAAATTTTTTTTTAACTCCGTCTTTTTTGGGCTGATTTAAACGAAAGTCGGTATGCATATGTTTCTTGAGCGTTACTTTAATTTGAAAGAATTAAAATCTAATGCAAAATGAAAGTTTTAGATTTTTTTCATTATTATTATTTCTTTTCTTTAGGGGGGGGGGGTGTTAAGCCCATTTTATCCTTTTAAAAGTTTGACTTAGAGAAAAAAGTATGTCTTAGTTACTACCTAGAGCCTAAGAAAAACCACAATGCAAAATTTCAGCTTTCTAGGCCTTATGGGTCCAGAGATAGAGTGATCAGTCAGACAGTGAGTGAGTGAGTGGAACTTGGCATGTATGTATATATATAGATTGAGAATTGCTCTGTATCAATAGAGTGGTGTAGGACCAAAACTAGCAATCTCCATCTGACCGTCTTTATTTTGGCAAAGTTTAAAGAACTATATCTTATGCATTTTTGAAGATGTAAATTTAAATTTACCTTTAGGAAAACTCTCACACTATATTGTATTAGTAGTGTATTAAAAAAATCGTTATTAACTGATTAAAACACCATAAAAAAGTATGCATAACTCAGTTTTGAAAAAAAAATGGAGATTGCTAGTTTTGATCCTACACGATCTAATTAAGAGTAGGCTATTTCCCCCCCCCCCAAAAAAAAAATAAATAAATAAATAAATAAAAATTATTAACTGATTAAAACACTATAAAAAAGTATGCGTAACTCAGTTTTGAAAAAAAAAAATGGAGATTGCTAGTTTTGATCCTACACGACCTAATTAAGAGTAGGCTATTTCCCCCCCCCCCCTTCAAAAAAAACTTTATTAACTGATTAAAACACTATAAAAAAGTATGCTTAAATCAGTTTAAAAAAAAAATAGAGATTGCTAGTTTTGATCGTAAACGACCCAATTAAGAGTAGGCTATTTAAATTTAAGAAAAATCGTTAACAGCTGATTAAAACACTATAGAAAAGTATGCTTAACTCTGTTTTGAAAAAAAAAACGATGGAGATCGCTAGTTTTGATCCTACACGACTCAATTAAGAGTAGGCTATTTTTTTAAAAAAAAGTTATTAACTGATTAAAACACTATAAAAAAGTATGCTTAACTCAGTTTTGAAAAAAAATATAGAGATTGCTAGTTTTGATCCTACACGACCTAATTAAGAGTAGGCTATTTCCCCCAACCCCCTTCAAAAAAAATCTTTATTAACTGATTAAAACACTATAAAAAAGTATGCTTAACTCAGTTTTGAAAAAAAAAATAAAAGATTGCTAGTTTTGATCTATACGACCCAATTAAGAGTAGGCTATTCAAATTTAAAAAAAAATCGTTATCAACTGATTAAAACACTATAGAAAAGTATGCTTAACTCGGTTTTGAAAAAAAAAAAAAAGATGGAGATCGCTAGTTTTGATCCTACACGACCCAATTAAGAGTAGGCTATTTACTGATTAAAACACTATAAAAAAGTATGCTTAACTCAGTTTTGAAAAAAGAAATAAAGATTGCTAGTTTTGATCTATACGACCCAATTAAGAGTAGGCTATTTAAATTTTAAAAAAATCGTTATCAACTGATTAAAACACCATAAAAAAGTATGCGTAACTCAGTTTTGAAAAAAAAAAAGGCCATTGTTAGTTTTGATCTCACACGACCCAATTAAGAGTTGAATGAACATTTTTACTCTCACTCGATATTTAAGATTTTTCTCGTACACTTCTTTCCACTACTAGTCCAGTTGATTGAAACAGATGCACCGGAGAGAAAAAAAGTTTTGAGCTAGGATATAAATACCTATTTTCTGTTTCTTTATAGACATTGATTAAAAATTAAAGGATCAGTGTAGTTGATATCTCGCAGTCTACGGTATCTATTGGTGAAGCTTAAACCTCGCAGCATGGAAAATTCCTCTTTTATCCAAACTTCTCTTTTGAATTTAAAGATGTCAGGAGACACTTCTTATTAGATAATCAAAAAAAAAATGTAGATTCAAAAATCCATATGCACTTTTTTTTTCATTGATTTTCAACTTGCATGATTCTCTTAAAAATTAAATTTCGCCTAATATCGACGGAAAAAAAGTTATTCATGTAAATACATCTTACACGATATCCCGTATTACTTTCAATGATCTCAGATATTTGGAAGTAATTTGTGTTAAATTAATATCACAGATGCTTGAATAAATGTGCTAAAAAGTAATAAAAGAAACATTTTTAGCATCCCCATCCTTTTTTCCTCCAGGTGGGTCATCAGGGTATCACGATGTAATGTGGTCAGGAGCAGAAGGAACGCCATCTGTTGACGTATATCAAAACGAATTTACGGGAGAAACGCTTCAGATGGTACATTTGTCCAGCTTCAAACTTATGAGACTGTAATAGCATAAAATAGATATTTAGAGTGAATAAAATGCACTGCTCCCGATTTTGATACAGAACTCAAATAAACACATACAACACCCACGTATATAAGTTGAAGAACAGATTTATAAAGAAATGGTATTAAGGGGACAGTGGACCTTCAAACCTAATTTTTTTTGCTTTCAATGGATTTGCTTGAAATTTGAATATGTGATTAGTACCATAGATATGTAAAAGTGGTTAAAATTTAATGATGAAATATTAATAATTTATGAATTATTAATTATATCAAAAATTGGCCTAATTAAAAATGTTCCAAGCGCATTTCTTTTGCATATAATATGGTAATTTTGTATTTACAGGATACCTTATAGAACTAACAATGAAACTTATTTCTTATTTTAAGCATTTATTAAAAATATAAAGAGAAAAAAATAATAATAGTGAAAACTCCCTTTTTATTACGCAAAATACCTATAAATCATCTTTTCAAGTACAAAGTTTAAAAATTCGGAGCTACGAAGCATAATTATTTTCAATAAGATTTATTTGATATACAGTTAAGTATATAAAACTTAAATTTCAAAGCAATACGATCATTAGAAATGCGCCTGGAGCAGTTTGAATATTCGTATGACATGAAAATTTTTATTTTGAGAAAAACACGTTTAAAGTTATTGCTATTAGTAACCACATAATATCTAAATTAAATACAAATGCCTATAATTAGGAAAGTAATCACAGAAATTAAAAATTCTTTTTGCAACACATTCCTACTTGTCCGTAGTTTCACAATTCAATAAAATAAAAAATAAAAATAGAATTTTGGGACTAATTTCCCAATTTTGAAAGTCGACTGTCCCCTTAAAAGGGAGAAAAATTTTTACATAAATGTCTCAGTTCAAGCAAATACATCAAAACTATACATACAAACAATAAGGAAATGTTGATAATGAAATGTTATAAATAAACTTTGTTTATACAAGTGTACTGCATTTAGTCTTCTTTGTTTTAGTTTGTAGTTTCAACTTATTTTTCTCTATACACCAGTTTCATCTTTCTCTCTCTCTATATATATACAGTAAAATCTCGTTTATCCAGATCTCCGGATCAGATTTGTAGACTTTTTTTATTTAAGGTTCACATTAGATAACAATTTTTAACCATGATAGCAAGAACGTAACTACAAGTACGCCAAATATTGGCTTTTTAGTTTGATTCAATGTATAGTTCCTGCATTGATTGTACGATAAATTATGGAAATAAAATGCTTCTTGTTGGGTTTAAGAAAGTTTTAATAGAATGTCACAGGGCGTTGACGTGGATTGATTCAGAAAAGTTATTTATATATTTTTTAATGTCTTCTAAATAATACCATGTAATTTTGTTACAAAATATAGTTTTTTTATCGTAATAAAGGTTAATTCTGATTAGTTAAGGATTTCGTTTTGCTTATTACACATATTACCCGGATTTTAGATAATCCGGATTGCCTATGGTCCCAGTTAGTCCGGTTAAACGAGGTTTTACTGTATATATATATATTGTATATACAGGGTGTATCAGTACAGCGGTTACAAACTTTCAGGGCAAATAGAGTACACCTAGACGATGGGAAATCACATAGCAATGCATGGTCGGAAATGCTTTCCTGGTGCGGTGTGACGACACAAAACACAAGCGTCTATTGGACCATCCAGAATGTCATTTTTTTTATTTTTAAAGATCAAATGATTCACGGTCATTTTCTGAAAGAGGATATAGAATACAGTCCTTTGGTACAAACCGCATCTCTCTACGACAATTAGGGGCCGAGTTATTACAGTTTGAATTTATATACAGGGCAACCCCCACACTTGAAAATTTTAAAATGCTTCTACAGTGCTTCTACAGTGTGGATTTCCCATCCTCTAAATGTACTCTATCTCTCCTGAAAGTTGGTAACCGTTGCCGATACACCCTGTATATATATATATATATATATATATATATATATATATATATATATATATATATATATATATATATATATATATATATATATATATATATATACAGTGAAACTTCACTAGCCGGCTATACCTCTAAATGGCCATATTTTATTCAGAACCGATTCAAAACGCCATACATCCAATATTATTGAAGAAACGACTTTTCCCCGGCGACCCCTCAAAATGACCACTTTTTTTCGGAATCCTTACTGGCCGCCAAAGAGAAGTTCCAATGTGTATGTATGTATATGGGTATGTATGTATATATGCATGCATATATATCCTAAGTTTTTTTTTCGAATTGTTTTAAGAGATTTCTTATAAGAAGAAATAAACAAAGGGAAGTCAGACAATCTGACGGCAGTTCTTCGTAAGTGTTAAAAATTAGCAAATTTTTCTTGGAAGCCCTTGTCGGATTGAAATAGAAGAAATAAACAATCTCCAAACCCACCCCTTCTCTAGTGTATAGTGTCCATAGAACTGTGTATCCATATGAAGTTGATTATTCTGGCTTATCCTTTCTCTTTTATAGCGCATAAACACAAACACGAAATGTAATAAACATAAATATATATATTTTCTGTTTCGTATGTTTTAGAATACACACATCTGCAGCACATTTTATATTAGCTTTTTTTATGACCTTGTAAAAGAAAAAACGTACATCTTGTTTAATCGTTCCAGCGAATACACTTTCCTTCGTCCCAAGCAATTTTCATTGTACTCAGAGCGAAATGAAATTTGCCTTCACAGAAAAAAAAAAATCAGAGATAGCAACTAACTAATGTACTGTCTTTCATGTTTTGTATAAATACTTTTTTGTTGTTGTTGTTGTTATAAATAAATGTCCGTTATATAACTACAGGAAGGGTAATATTAATTAATCATTCCCATTTTCCCCCTGCGATCAACACAAGTCTTAATCGGCGATTCGCGATAAAGGAAGAAAAAAAAGTATCCAACATGAATAATTGCACCTTCTTAGACAATAACGTGGGCAAAGTGGGCATCCATTGTTTAATCTTCGAGAAGATCAATTAATTATAGGAAATATGAACTTACAGCAGTATGAGGCTTTAGTTATATCATACATTGTATTAGTAAATCAAAACACTTTGTCTTGCATGCAACATTTTGCTTAAGGCAGAGCAATAACTAGGGTACTCTGTGGTACGCCGTGACCCACATATTTAGAGTATTAACCAGCCTTTGAAATATTTTATTCAGGTATATCAAAAAAGATTCTGTGTTGCCAATTTTTTTTTTGAAATGAAGAGTAAAAATATTTTTAAGTATTTCAGGCACAAAATTTTTATTTAGTTAGTTAAAAATTGCCAGTTAATGGATATTCCAACTATTCAGTCACCCACATATTTAGAGTATTAACTAGCCTTTGAATTTTTTTTATTCGGGTATATCAAAAAAGATTCTGTGTTGCCATTTTTTTAAAATGAAGAGCAAAAATATTTTGAAGTATTTCAGGCACAAAAGCTTTTTATTTAGTTAGTTAAAAATTGCCATTTAATGGATATTCCAACTATTCGGTTACCCAAATATTTAGAGTATTAAATAGCCTTTGAAAGTTTTTATTCAAAGGCTAGTCTTTTAAATTTTTTATTCAGGCAAATTTTTTATTCAAAGGCTAGCCTTTGAAATTTTTTATTCAGGCATATCAAAAAAGATTCAGTGTTGCCATTTTTTTCAACACAGAACAGCAAAAATATTTTGAAGTATTTCAGGCATAAAATCTTTTTATTTTGTTAGTTAAAAATTGCCTGTTAATGGATATTCCAACTATTCGGTCTCCCAGATATTTAAAGTAATAACTAGCTTTTGAAATATTTTATTCAGGTATATCAAAAAAGATTCTGTGTTGCCAATTTTTTTTTTTGAAATGAAGAGTAAAAATATTTTTAAGTATTTCAGGCACAAAATTTTTATTTAGTTAGTTAAAAATTGCCAGTTAATGGATATTCCAACTATTCAGTCACCCACATATTTAGAGTATTAACTAGCCTTTGAATTTTTTTAATTCGGGTATATCAAAAAAGATTCTGTGTTGCCATTTTTTTTAAATGAAGAGCAAAAATATTTTGAAGTATTTCAGGCACAAAAGCTTTTTATTTAGTTAGTTAAAAATTGACAATTAATGGATATTCCAACTATTCGGTTACCCAAATATTTAGAGTATTAAATAGCCTTTGAAAGTTTTTATTCAAAGGCTAGTCTTTGAAATTTTTTATTCAGGCAAATTTTTTATTCAGGCATATCAAAAAAGATTCAGTGTTGCCATTTTTTTCAACACAGAAGAGCAAACATATTTTGAAGTATTTCAGGCATAAAATCTTTTTATTTTGTTAGTTAAAAATTGCCTGTTAATGGATATTCCAACTATTCGGTCTCCCAGATATTTAGAGTAATAACTAGCTTTTGAAATATTTTATTCAGGTATATCAAAAAAGATTCTGTGTTGCCCTTTTTTTTTCGAAATGAAGAGCAAAAATATTTTTAAGTATTTCAGGCACAAAAGCTTTTTATTTAGTTAGTTAAAAATTGAAAATTAATGGATATTCCAACTATTCGGTCACCCACATATTTAGAGTATTAACTTTGAAATATTTTATTCAGGTATACCAAAAAAGATTCTGTGTTGCCCTTTTTTTTTCGAAATGAAGAGCAAAAATATTTTGAAGTATTTCAGGCACGAAAGCTTTTTATTTAGTTAGTTAAAAATTGCCACTTAATGAATATTCCAACTATTCGGTCACATGTGAAGTTGTAAGTGCTGTTGAAGAGGGAAAATAATTTTGTTATGAGTAAAATTAATTAGGTGTTTAGGTAGATTCCCCGAAAAAAAAAATGGGTCTATTCACTAAGTAGCCTCTAAAATAACCAAAGGAAATTTTAGTTTAATAATTCAAAGTCCATCATGAAATGTAATAATATTTACGTTTCATGCACTAACTCAAAAAAGTGTTATACTCAATGTTATACCTGGTGGAACATAGTACTACTTAAAATGAAGTGTTAATGCATTCGAGTTTTTCTATAAAAGATCGAGAAACATGCTCTGCCTTGCTGTTTTCGGTAATATGTCGTACTCGATATTCAAAACTGTTGAGAGCACAGAGAATGGGCAACTAAAGTCAAGTCATTTCTGTAGTAGGGATGCGACATCGATGTTTTGATAAAAACGCCGATGTTTTAAACATCAATTTATTGAAGCCGATGTTTTTTTAACATCGATGTTTTTTATTCGATGTTTTACGTTGTGTCGATTTTTTTTAAATGAAAAAGTACCATAACTAAAAAAAATTTACCACGTAGCATAATTTTCACACTCAGTAAATCTAAGTCTGAATTCTGAAAAGGACGAATACAAAAGAGGGAACGTTTCCTTAGCAAAC
Organism: Dolomedes plantarius; assembly: GCA_907164885.2. Lineage (NCBI taxonomy): Eukaryota > Metazoa > Arthropoda > Arachnida > Araneae > Dolomedidae > Dolomedes > Dolomedes plantarius. The sequence continues at coordinate 37,319,300 of OU015491.1, forward strand.
AGACAAATGGCAATCAACAACCAATGAGCCAATCAGAGCACTTGGAATGTTCCTGACACTCCAGAACCTTCCATGGGGTTTTATTTTACAAATAGTGTATACACGAGAGCAGCCATTTAAGTTTTTGTTTTGTTCTAGTTTTATTTAAGTTGACGTTAATATTATTAGTAAGATGCCTCCCAAAAGTACCGTTTGGAAATATTTTTGCAAAACATCTGACAAATTGGCGAAATGCAATATTTGCCTTAACTATTGCCATAAGTCCCTCAAAACTTCTGGCAATACCACGAATTTATCTGGACATTTGAAGGCAAAACATGGCGATATTTACAACGAGAATTTTGAGTCATCAATGTAGCCCAAGGCAAAAGCAACCAAGTTTTTGTCATTTGTGTCAGCCCAATCAGAGAGTAAAATTAAATTCCCCCCCCCCCCCACACACACACGACTAACCGAAGTAACATTAATGTTAGAGATTACTAAACCAGTTTTAAAAAATGGATGTTCTAAAACATCGATGGTTTTTGGGCGATGTTTTATTAGCATCGATGGTTTAATATTGAATATCGATGTTTCAAAACATCGATGTTTTGTTATCGATGTCGCATCCCTATTCTGTAGTTCCAAGTATAAACGTCAACTATATTTATACCATCGTGACTTCATGGTTATAGCCACGATTTATCGAGTGTACCGAAGGCGAAAGTGCAGTTATAAAGAATGTGACACTTGGCGAAGTCAGCTAGGTCGTTATAAAAGCTATTGTCATTTTACATACTTAGCAAATTGATTTTGACAGAGCTTCTCGCTGCCACTCAGATTCCAATCGAGGCAAACTAATATCTCATATTTTATGCAACAAGTCTTTATGCTAATTATAGTGTCATTATGTATACATTTTATTCTTCCTAAGTTTTCCCCTCTATCCTAAATACAAACTAAAAACTTAATTAAAAGTCAGGTAATATCGTTCGCAGTGATGAGATGACAAGATCTGTGTTTGTTTTTAGAAATGAGAGCAAACTCAAACTAGATATTAATTCTTTTCGTTTTTGTTCGGGAAGTAAACGTATGGCACCAAGGTACGTCAAATTAGGCTTCTTACTTTTTGTGAACTGCAGAGAGGTTTTTCCAAAAAATACTGTTGTTAACGTAATTTTATCATTTCAAATAAGCGTTGATGAGGTATATATATTCCCCCTTATTTGGGAGCATAAAGAAACCGAAAATATGCATATCAATATAATTAAAATATGCACATCAATTAACTATTAGAATATTTGATAAAATTCTGAGGTCTGTTCTGTTTAAGGATTGCAGTGAGATTGTTAGCCAAGTCCAAATTTAAGTTACCGTTAAATAATAATAATAATTGTTCGTTTCACTACCATGTAATCATATCTCAATTTGCTATATCGATCGATGTATAATGATATAGAGATTTTAACTGAAAAGTGCATAAAATCTATATCAGAAATTTGAGTTCAATATCACTCATGCTTCAAAACTCCAATTTAATTTTTTTTCCTCTCCGAGAAATTTAAGAAAAAGTTAATTATGAAAAATGTAGAACGGTATATTTTCAATCAAACAAAGAAATTTGATAACATATTTAACATTAATCAATTAAATTTGATCTTAGTTAAAAAGCTATTCACCTTGTTTTACACTGATTTATTATTACACTGTCGAGAAGCCTTAGATTTTCAAAGCAAAGATGTATAAATAAATTGATCGCCACAAAAATAACCGAGACTTGAAAAGCGTATATTAAATTTCCTTCTTCAAGATTTCTTAGTATAAAATTGCAGTGTTTTTATTTTACTATACAGTTCTCAGGTAGAAGGTTCGTGTTAACTTTCAGTATATTACTTTTGCCTTATATGTGGAGGAGTGGTGCTCCATTCACCTTACTACGTTGTTACTTCATTTACTCCTAAATTCTGGGCTATTGCATTTACTTTTATTTATAAATTGTGACTGAGTTGTTGTATATAATAAAGTATATGTAATTATATTGTAATATTTTGTATTGTAGTTATCTTTCGTATAGCATTGTATGGATTAATGTAAAATTGTTGGTACGTTGTATTTGTTTGAGGTTTACAAGTAGTGACACTTGGGCTCAAATGTAGCTGACTGTGACTTCTGTAATTATTGTTTTGCCGTGAACTGCTGTATTGTTGTTAGATTATTCTTTTGTAAGTTATAGTAAGGATTACTTGTTTTGTAAATTATTTTGTGTTGCCCCTTCCAGTGTTTGTGGCTGTACTAAGGTTGTACAATTCTGTTGTAGTTATCTTTCGTATAGCATTGTATGGATTAATGTAAAATTGTTGGTACGTTGTATTTGTTTGAGGTTTACAAGTAGTGACACTTGGGCTCAAATGTAGCTGACTGTGACTTCTGTAATTATTGTTTTGCCGTGAACTGCTGTATTGTTGTTACATTGATCTTTTGTAAGTTATAGTAAGGATTACTTGTTTTGTAAATTATTTTGTGTTGCCCCTTCCAGTGTTTGTGGCTGTACTAAGGTTGTACAATTCTGTTGTAGTTATCTTTCGTATAGCATTGTATGGATTAATGTAAAATTGTTGGTACGTTGTATCTGTTTAAGGTTTACAAGTAGTGACACTTGGGCTCAAATGTAACAGACTGTGACTTCTGTAATTATTGTTTTGCCGTGAACGGCTGTATTGTTGTTAGATTATTCTTTTGTAAGTTATAGTAAGGATTACTTGTTTTGTAAATTATTTTGTGTTGCCCCTTCCAGTGTTTGTGGCTGTACTAAGGTTGTACAATTCTGTTGTAGTTATCTTTCGTATAGCATTGTATGGATTAATGTAAAATTGTTGGTACGTTGTATTTGTTTGAGGTTTACAAGTAGTGACACTTGGGCTCAAATGTAGCTGACTGTGACTTCTGTAATTATTGTTTTGCCGTGAACTGCTGTATTGTTGTTACATTGATCTTTTGTAAGTTATAGTAAGGATTACTTGTTTTGTAAATTATTTTGTGTTGCCCCTTCCAGTGTTTGTGGCTGTACTAAGGTTGTACATTTCTGTTTATTTATTTATTTACTTATTTTCAATCTTTGTTTGTTTGTAAGTTTGTTCCTGGGTGGGGTCGGTAAAAACATGATCGCATATACATAGGATGGGACGGCGATTACCTTGGATTACCATAAAGTTCTCTTGTTCTGCAGATTTTAGTAAACTTTTAGTACAAAGGCGGACGGGGAGATAAGGGCTCATATTTTCGAAAAAAAAAATAAAATTGCAGAATGGAGTGGAATAATTTGATTTAGAAGTGAAATTCGCTTTTTACAAGTTTGTAATTTTTTTGGGGCTTATTTTTGAAATTTTGTTTTTGGTGTTAAAAATAAGCAGACAAATATTAAAGACAAAATGCAGCGTCTTTCAAAAATTAAGAGCTTGCGATGCTTTGCAATTTTTTTTCGTTTGTTTTCGTTTTAAAAGCATGGAAAAGCTTAATTAAAGAACTATTGAAGGACTCCAGGAGGTTTGCATGACTCACACACATTTATTCCTAGATGGGGTCGGTAAAATCACGGCGGCATATTCATAGCATGGGATGACGATTACCTTAGATTACTATAAAGTTCTCTAGATTATAGTAACTTTTAGTATAAAAGCGGAAGATCAGATAAGGGTTCGTTTTATTTGAAAATAAAAATTGCAGAATGAATCATTTGATTTAGAATTAAAATTCGCTTCTTATAAGTTTGTAATTTTTTAATTTATTTATTTATTTATTTATTTAATTATTTTTTTTGGGGGGGGGGTTATTTTTGAAATTTCGTTTTTGGTGTTAAAAATAAGCAAATAAATATAACAGACAAAATGCAGCGATTTTAAAAAATCAAGAACTTGTAATGCGTTGCAAAATTACTATTTTTTTGTTTTAAAAGCATGGAAAAGCTTAATTAAAGAAATATTGAAAAACTCCTGGAGGATTGCATGAGTCACACACGTGCGCTATACTTTATGATAACTGTGTCCGTGAATTCCCTTATAACCCTCGTGAACAGTTCATTACTCCTCAAGAAACATTCTCGAAAGAGCACCTTTCCTTTCCTTTTTTTCATCCACTGCAAGTGTCGCCTTTGCTCACGCGAAAATCTCTTCTCGATGTCCTTTTTGCAATCACCAGCATCTCACTGCACCATGGCATTGATAAAAGAGACGAAAAAAAAAAAAAAAGAGCATCAGACAGACACAGGCGAGAAAAGGATACAGCCCTGTTATCAGATTCAAATCAAAGTTCATAATCATGTCTTCCAAGCAGAGAATCCACTTTCTCATTGCTCTAAAACCTTGAAAACCACCGCCCTGAGAAAATTTTAATCCGGTGCATTTTACAACCTTGGATTGCGCAGAGGATTCGTCCAAGATCTTGAAAAGAAGCAGGATATCCATATCTCTCTCTCTCTCTCTCTCTCTATCTCCTCCCCCCTTTTTCTAACCGAAAACACAACCCACACAGTATTTCCCGGCAAGAATGAGAGAGAGAGAGAGAGAGAGAAAGAAAAAAAAAAGCTACTTTCACTTCCACTTCCAAGTCCATTTCCAACAATTCTCTAAATGCGAAGGGGGGAGATTAAGATGCGTTTAATCCGTTCTGAACAGAAAAGGCGACTTCTGTTAAAAACTCGTTTGGATGTCTCACTGCACAATGGGACAGAGACATCTTCGATTGTGGGACAAAGGAGGCATGATAACGGAATGAAAGAAAAGTGGGACGGCGGATTTGTGCTGTACAGCTGCGATTTACTCCAAGTTCGATGTCTCTATTCCTGAGCGGAGCCAGCCGAAAAGCGAAAATTGCACAAAAATCTTTGTGCTCTGCGACAATGCCCTAGATTTTTAGCACTAACCGAGGTGCATGCAGTACAAAGCGCCGACCCATGTAAATATTGTTTCAAATGCCAAAAATTGGGAGATTTTATTCTAAAGTGGTATAAAATGTCCCAATCTGTCTTGAAAAAATCTTTTCTCTGATTTTTAAAAATTTGTATCAATATAAATTTAGCCTTATATAAGTTTTTTTTAAATTTTATATAATATAATTACATAAATTATATATATATATATATACAGTCGAACCTCCATATATCGAAGTAGCAAATTGCAGGAAAAAAATTCGATACATAGAAATTTCGATATATAGAATTGAGCTTATTTTTATCATAATTCTCCTAAATAAAATTAAAGCTAATTTTCCTATACTAAACTCCATTTCTAATTTATATGCGAATACCATTAAATGAAAGTTAATAATAAAATCAATTAATATGAAAGATTTATTCAGTACTACATACCTTTAAAAAAGCAATAATCCAGACAGTGGTTATAATGATCACAGTTACATTTTTTATTTATTCAGTCCCCTAAAAACTTAATCGGGGACCTTTTCCGCGAATTGAAGTCCATGACATATTGTTTCAAATGCCAAAAATTGGGAGATTTTATTCTAAAGTGGTATAAAATGTCCCAATCTGTCTTGAAAAAATCTTTTCTCTGATTTTTAAAAATTTGTATCAATATAAATTTAGCCTTATATAAGTTTTTTTTTAAATTTTATATAATATAATTACATAAATTATATATATATATATATATACAGTCGAACCTCCATATATCGAAGTAGCAAATTGCGCGAAAAAAATTCGATATATAGAAATTTCGATATATAGAATTGAGCTTAGTCTTATCATAATTCTCCTAAAAAAAAATTAAAACTAACTTTCGTATACAAAACTCCATTTCTAATTTATATGCGAATCCCATTAAATGAAGTTAATAACTAAAAAATGAATTAATATGAAAGATTTATTGAGTACTACATATCTTAAAAAAAAAAACAATAATGCAGACAGTGGTTACAATGATCACAGTTACATTCTTTAAAAAAAAAAAAAACTACGAATATCTTGCTGAACAGCCAGTTTTGCGGAAAGTTCATCAAAGAAATTAATCAGTCCACTACAAACTTCATCAGGGACATTTTCCGTGAATTGAAGTCCACGACGTATTGTTTCAATCGCCAAAAATTGGAAGATTTTATTCTGAAGTGGAATAAAATCTCCCAATATGTCTTCAAAAATTTTCGATATATATAGATTTTTTCGATATATAGAAACAGTTTTTCTATGTAATGAACAGGGAGATTTGCTAAGAGTTCGATATATAGAAAATTTCGATATGGGGAAGTTCGATATATGGAGGTTCGACTGTATATATTGGTCAGGATGCGATAACGGCGGGGAGTCCATCAAAAGGGGCTTATATAAAAAAAAAAAATCTGATATCGAGATATGTTTTACCAGGAGTTAACTTTGCCACTGGGCTTTGAGACGGAATCGTACAATCAAATAGTAACTAGATACGTATATAGAAATGTTATACAGTCGAACCCCGTTATAACGAACTTCAAGGGGCCTAAGGTTTTGTTCGGTTTATCCGGTGGTTCACTATATCCGAACCGTTAAGAAAAAATGCTAGAGTTCACAAAATGTATAACTCATTAGTTGCAATGTGTATTCAATAATGATGTATTAAAAAATGATAAAATCTATTAAAAATGATCATTAATGAATTAAATCGACTAAAATCGATTACATTCAACTGGCAAAATACAAATTAAATTACATATAATAGGAAAACGACGGGACCAAAATTTTCGTTCGTTATATCCGTGAGTTCGTTATATACCGGGTTCGCTATAACGGTGTTCGACTGTAATATATCTCAGTTTCTGCTGGGTAAGCTTTAAAACTGAAACAGTATCATCAAAACAGTTTAGAAATTATCTGATTAGTTTCAACAATTACTAATCTGTCTCTATTAAGAATACAATGCAATTAAATCAATATCTTCAAAGCATCTTACGGTTCATCTTTTATTTTATTTTTTTTGTATTCCTTTATTTATATCTGTTTTTGTAAAGTTAACCTTGCAAATAAATCAGATGCTTTAAAAATTCTTACGATTTATCTCTAATTTTTTTGCATTAATCAACTCATTCAACTTTTTGCTAATGAAATCTCCCAATTAGATTCTCTAAAGAAATCTAAAAATTTACCTTTTGAATTTTTGTATTTATCAATTTATATCTGTTTTTGCAAAGGAAATCGTACAGTTGACACAGCAACTAAAAAGAAATATGAATATATGTAGATAAAATTTTTTTGCATTTATAAATTTATTTTTGGTACTGTAAAGGAAACCTTACAGTTAAATTTAAAATGGCTTTGCACCCAAGTCTGTTTTTTGCATGGCAGATAGGCTTGCCAAAATGAACCATGAAAAAACCAGTTCTCAAGAAAAAAACTGCTAAATGATATTTTTTACAGGAAAATACATAATAAGCTGTTTTCAAATAAATCATATCAAATAATTTTTTAATTTTTTTTGTTGTTGCAGCAGTTTTTCATTTTTAAACTGCGTTAACAAATTAACACGGGTTTTCATTTTTATTTTATGACAGTTTTTTAATATAAATTTATAAAGGTAATTATAAAGCTCATTTATATAGTTATCTCTAGGATACGAATTTTCCTATTTACGAAATAGATGCGAATAAATGCGAAACTTGCCAATTTGAGCGAATAAATGCGAAAATTATTTCTTTACTACTTTTCGGCGAAAACTCGGTGATAAACGGCTTTATAAGCGAAATTAGGTAATAATAGTAATAATTTATTAACATAATTGCTTATGTAAGACCATCCACGGTCTTTAAGAGATCTCACTCTCGAAATTTGGCTATTACTTATTGCTAAAGACTTCAGGAAGAGAATGTGAAGACTACTACATTTGACTTTATGCGTAAAATTAGATGTTTTAAATTTGAAAAATGAGCTTGTGGTGGTCCAGTGGTACAGCGTGCTGGTTTTCGGTGCTGAGGGTGCTCGGATCGAATCTTGGCGTCGCGCCACGAAAAATGAATCCGTTCGTGTCGTCCCTTCATAGGGGGTAAAGTCTATATGGTGCCCCCACATTAAAATGGGCAGCAAAATTGTGGCGTAGTATAGGCGAATGCTTGACGACAAGTGCCTTCGCATTGGAAAAAAAAATTGAAAAATCTTTATCTTTTTTTTTTTTAGAAATTAGGCATGATAAAATTATTTCTCAAATTTTGAAAATACATTAAAAACAATGTGTTTTCAAAAATTAAAAATTTTTTTTTTAGAAATTTTGAAGTTTTTTTTAGAAATTAGGCATATTAAAATTATTTCTGAAATTTTGATAATAGATTAAAAACAATGTATTTACAAAAAATTATGAAACTAGTAAATACATACAAAATGCATTTACTAGCTTCATAATTTTTTGTCGAGGCTATTTTTGGGCGTCTTATTATTTTATGTCATTTGTTACCACTGAATCTTTCTAAATAAGGCATACTATAGCCGACTTCGACTTTTGGTGGTTTTAACATTCAAGGATTGATTATTAATAAGCGAGCAGTAGCTTTTGGAGAATTTCGTAAATAAGTTACAGTCTTTTTTAAATCCTTTCACTCTTATCTAGATTCCATACAAGTTTTGCATTACATACTGTAGGTACTGTGCATATGATCTCGATATGCAGCGTCCGTTTGCCTATATTTTTTATATTGTAATTAGACACTTTTAAAATATGCTGTGTTGTAGCATTGAGTATTTTCATAACATACATGCATACATAGTAGAACACATTTATATGCAAATGATATTAAAAAAGAAAAAAAAATTTATATAATAATGGTCTCAGTTCGAACAAATACACGAGAACCCATAGCCATGAGGTGATATTATTGAGTCATTGACCAACAGGCTTAACATAGATGAGTAATAACTAAAAACATGTTTCAGTAATATGTAAAAGTCGAATGTAAATTTGTCATCAAAGCTATTACATAGGAAGCCATTACAAAACATTCTCGCAGGAAAAATGCGAAATAAAATTATGCTTCAACGTTAGTTCAAATGGGAACACACAGTTATCTAAATTGAGCTTGCATTGAGTTTGAAAAATTTTTTTAGCATTGTAGCGGTGACAGTTCTGCTACAAATTCTCAATATTCTTTTTTTTTTTCCCTCTGTCCGATATAACTAATCTGGCATGATTATAGAACTCAGATCTCCTGCTTGAATCTTTACACAACCAATCAGTATCTCATTCTTTCCTAACCAAATCTCACATTCTCCACATCGGGGGGGGGGGGGAGTGGAGGGGGGGGGGCGGAGGTGACACGATGTCTATTCGAAATCCCCTCGCTTGTTGAGCTTCTTTTGACCAATGAAATTTCTCATATCCCCTCTTTCCCTGTCCTCTTAAAACAACAGGGCTGAATCAAGAATGGACCCACACCTCAAATGCGCTGATCATTACACCATCAAACCAGAAATGATTTCTCTAACGAATAACATAACGCTATATTTGACGGAAAATAATTTCTAATTTTTCTTTTCATTGATTCTCTTCACATAATAGATTCAAAGAGACCACTCAGTTTTTACAAAATGTTTCAAGCCTAATAAGGCTATTTTACTCTAAAATACACTGCGTACGTTGGACAAACGGTAAACTATGGAATAAATATATTTACTATTCAGTATATGTATGTAACATACTGTAAAAGTTAACCCAGCAATATGGGCTTCACAATTCGTTCTCTTTCAACTGTTTGTTGCCCTTAGAAAGAGTAGCGGAAGATAATTAAAAGAACTTGACAAAATTCGAAACACTGCTTTTAGAATTCGTAGCTGAGACCAAAAGCTTCGAAGAGTTTAAGTCAGGCAAAGATTCATAAAATTATCCATACGATAAAGAACTTCTTAAAACGATAAAGAACTTCTTTTTGAAAGTTAATCAGGATGAATGCACATCCTGTCACATCTAATCATTAAAAAGGGGAAAAATCAGTGCATCTATACCTAGAGAATTCAGAATTAAGCCCTCCAATAAACGTTCTTTGTAAATCCCTCTTTGTTTCTCAAAATTATTCACAAATAATTCAGTTAAAAAAGCATAGCAGTAAATATGTATAATTTACAGGCCAAGAAAGGAGTCGCAAAAAAGTGAGTAAAGAGTCAGTTTCCTTCAGTGAATGCATAGACAGTTAATTTAATACTGTACGATCCCTCACATACGGTAATAGAGGAATAATTCATTGATTCTTTATCCAACTTTTGACAAAATTATAGCAGTAAATATGTATAATTACAGGCCAGGAAAGGAGTCGTAAAAAAGCAAGTAAAGAGTCAGTTTCCTTCAGTGAATGCCTAGGCAGTTAATTTAATACTGTACGATCCCTCACATACGGTAATAGAGGAATAATTCATTGATTCTTTATCCAACTTTTGACAAAATTATAGCAGTAAATATGTATAATTACAGGCCAGGAAAGGAGTCGTAAAAAAGCAAGTAAAGAGTCAGTTTCCTTCAGTGAATGCCTGGACAGTTAATTTAATACTGTACGATCCCTCACATACGGTAATAGAGGAATAATTCATTGATTCTTTATCCATTTTTGACAACATCCATCGAAACTTTCCCCCAAATGTCTTTATTGAAAGGAGGGATGACATACTTCCTTTCGCTTCATCACCTGAGACACCTACGACTAAAAGAAGCAGCGAAATGAACAAAACAAATTGTCGAGTCTCCAAATGAAAGTTACAGAATGCTCCGTTAACTGAAAAGGGGGGGGGGGGTACGAAATACAATCCTGGGCTGAAAATATAATAACAAAAAGAGGCTCGAAAAGTTATTATGATTTCCTCTCCGTCTGGAAAATTGATGACACCCTGTCTTCTCCGGAAGTGAAATTCCCTAATCACCAGCCACTTTCTCCGGAAACTTTCAAAAATTCCAGATCCAGGTGTATGTGCATCTCTCCCTGTCTCACCTGTTTTGCATTTCACCTTGGCCGGTGATGAACGGTTTCTATATTCATGATCTGTCTGTCACATAAATGGGGAAAAGCGGGGGGAGGAGCTACCGTTCATATAAAACCGGGGTAAGATTTCACTCTGCAGATATGAAATTTAGATAGACGAATAATGAGTGTTTTCGCTGCCGTGCACGCACCGAATCTTGGAGAGATGGGCATTTTGTGCTTGGTGATAAGCATTCGTGTTCACGTGTTAACGTGCGCAAAACATATTTGTTATTCCTGATTAATAATGAAATTAATGATGGCACTTACACATACATATTTATACTAGCTGAAAACCCGTACTTCCCTACGGAGTACATTCAAATTAAATACAACGGTCAATGTATGCAATTAATGCCAAATATATATATATATATATATATATATGTATATATATATATATATATATATATATATATATATATATATATATATATATAAAATATATATATATATATATATATATATTATATATATATATATATATATATATATATATATATATATATATATATATATATATATATATATATATATAATAAATACAAAGATCAATGTATGCAATTGATTAATAAAAACGAAAAATTATATTTATAAAAAAATTGTAACGGATATTTTTATAGACAAAATAATGAAGAAGAAAATATTCAAATTAAATCTAATAGAACATACTAAAGAATATAGTACAGTTTGAGGAACATTTCTTTTACTGTATTTTAATATTTTTTTGGATAATGTCCAATCGTCTGCCGCATTAGAAAGAAGGAAAAAAAATTTTTTTTCGTCAATTTATTTCGTTGTTATGCACGTGACGATAAATTAATTTAAAGCATCGCAAAAAGGAAAGAAACCACGTGGTCAGCATTTAATAAATTAAATTCTAAAAATAAATCTTTAAAAATTCCCCAAAAATCAGAAAATGGAGGTAAAGATTCGAAAAAAATTTGATTTTAAAGGAATTTTTATGATTTTTCTCGTGATATAAATTTTATAACCCTCGAATTATTATTTTAAATGAAAACTTTAACGAATGTTACAAAAACAGCTAAAAATATAATTTAAAAAAATCTTAGAAGAATTTTTTTTAAATCTCTCTTAGTGCACCTGCACTATAAGAAGAATCGCCATGCAAAATTCAGCCCTTTAGGTCCAGCGGTTTGGCCTGTGCGTTATATGTCAGTCAGTTACGGAACTGTTCTATATATATAGATAATACAAAAAAAGAGAATTTAAGGGAACGGTGGACTTTAGAAACATTTTATTTTTAGAACTTGGATCGGTTGCTTCAAAACTTGGTTATGCTGCTAGTAATGGACGTCTGCATTTGTTGCATAATAATATAATAAATCCATAATGTAGATAGCCATTCATAATTTTCCCACCTTTATTTGAACATATTTACTCGTTAAAGTTTATGTACCTCAATTTTTTTGCAGTTATCCCCTCATGACTAGTTTGCTGGAAATTAATACATTATTAAAATGCTTAATAGGAGTACAGCTTTTTAATATCCACAACAAAAAAAAAATAGACAATTCACAGATACATGTGTGAATTTTCTTTTCAGACCTAGTGCTCTTTGGGCTGTTAATAAGCTCGAAACTAGTTGTCAAAGTTTTATTTTTAAGTTTCGATACTGAGACGTTGTGTGTTTCTGTTTTGCGTTTTATACAAGTTTCCAGTAAGTTATAAAGTGTTTAATAATCCAAGACAAAACAATGAATCAAGGTGAGCTTTTATTTTTACCACCACAAAGAAATTCAAAATTGTCCGTAGTTAAAATGAATAATATCGAAGCTAAAAACAATGAATTTTGGTTAAAATATTATAAATAGTAAGAAAATGAAATTATCCATACATTTCTGAAATGAAAAAAAAATTACTATCTCGCTTCGTGGAACTAATATTTTGGGACGTTATGTTTCATAATTTTGACTGGGAAAAAACAGTTTATATGAGAATGTAGTGGAACTTACAATCTTGAAGAGCGTAGAGGAACAGATCTCGAGTAAAACTGCGATGCATTGCGATGATCATTCCTAAATTACTCGCATGTCGTTGAAAACTAATTATAAGTTTCTGTTGATCTTAATTTTTTTTCTTAGTTTCCCTGTTTCTAATTTTTTTTTGGAATGAAATTTTGGTTAAAATATAATTCTCAAGTAAGAAACTCGATTATTCTTGAATATAGGTTGGTTGGTTGGTTGGGATTTAATGGCGCAAGGTCCAGAGAGGACACGCTGCGCCAATTTTAAAGATGAAAAAAAAATGTGAGATTTAATGAAATAAAGAGAACGTGTATAAAACGCGGGCTCTCTAGCCACTGGGCCTTAATGAAAGTTCCCAACAGTGGCCCATGGGTAGGTCCTGTTCATAATAAACTTTTACGCAAAAATGATTGCATTCTTGCATCTAAAGATGAGCAGCAACAAAACACATTTCCTAAAACTGCGGTTTTCTGGGATTAACTTGGAAAAAATCTATTAAGGCCAAGCCCCTGCGCTATACGTCAAGTCTCCTTCAGTTGCCACTGACTGACAACCGTGTATTCATTAAGGACCCGCGGTTTCACTTTCTTAATAGACCACCGTCGTTGGGCCCCCCTTGATGGATAGTGTGGTACTCATCCCCAAAACAGGATGGACTGCTGGATTTAGAGGCTTTGCGAAATTAAGAAGCCAAATATACAGATTGAAATTCCATTTAAGGCTTAAGAAATTTAATGGAGAAGCAGATTAGTGTCACTTTTCATTATTTTAGAAATAAGGTTGAGTTGAGTGAACTTCGGACTGTGGAGATACACTTTGCTGGCTCATTAAAAAAAAAACTAAAAAAAAAACCACCTCTCTCTCATTGTATTCATAAATAGGAAAAACTAATGATTTTTATTTTCAAGGGAAAGATGCTGAACTGGTTTACTGATCAAGATAGGACTAGATGAATATTCGAGTATAGCAGAATTATGCCACAATGTTATGCATTTCGAAAAAATAACGAAATTTATAATCTATTGATTAAGCTTGTAACACACTTTAAGCAGAGGGAATTTTGGTACTAATGACTTGTAATATAGGACAATTTAATAGCTCTCCATTTACTGGTAAGTTGCAAGGTAAGCATAAATTTATGTAAGTTATTGTCATTGCACTTTTTGCCTTCGAGAGCTGAATCTGTGAAAAAATATAAATCTATCAGTTTTCTAACATTAGGTGGCTAACATTAGGTGGGTTACTAAGATTAATAGGCTAACATTGGTAGGTTACTAACATTAATAAGCTGTAAGTAGTAGTGTTTTATTTACGAAGCAACACCTAAAAAATGTAAGTAAACCGCTGTCTTACGCAAAAAAAGAAGCAGAAAAAAGGAGCAATGCTGGATCACCTAAACTGTGTTCCCATAATGGCGTAGCCAGCAAAGATTACGCTGAAAAATAACAAAAGACGAATGTCTCACGACTTGAGCCTTCGCATATCCCCCCCCCCCCGAAAAAAAAGAAAAGTTGAATGCTTGATATTTTTATGTAGCACTCTAAAATTTTTATGCAATATGTATTTATGCCCAGTAAATTTTAGGTGAAAATGGCCTGGTAATAAAACCAATTTAATATCTTTCTCTTTTCCCAGAAGGTTGGAGGGTAGACATCAACTGGCAAGTGTAATTGTTATTGCATTTACTTTTTTTAAAGAACTAAACCATTGTTCTACATTTAGAATCTATTTTCATATTTTTAGTAAAAATGCAATTTTCATATTTTTAGTAAAAATGTGTCATACATCACGAATTCCTCATTTTAAAAACAGACTTTTGTATTTCTTTTGAATTGCTTTGTAAAGTTTTAAAGTAAATATAATATTTTGAATGTAAAAAGTTGCTAATTATTATTATAGCTTACCAATCAATATCGCCAAAAGCTTACTAAACAATATATATATATATATATATATATATATATATATATATATATATATATATATATATATATATATATATGTATATATATATGAAAGATATAAAATTTAAGTTGATCCCCTGTAAATTTTCTTTCCCTCCCATGCTTAAGATGGCATTACCAAATTCTGTTTTCAAGAACCCAGGAATATTTTTCATAGCGTCAGCAATCCCTGGAAAGCCCCGAAATCATTCGAACCATTTCTATGCCCAAATAAGGCGGTCGTCCTGCACAACTGATGCAGCTTGCAAGAAACATCTTTGCTCAGCAAATTCTTTAACCACGGATACCTCTATACGCAAACCCCGGGAATCACTCGGGTATTGGCTGTCCAATAGATAAGATGTATGTCCTAGCCACTCGGAAACAAATTTCTTATTCTAATAGTTCTGTAATCTGATCTTATTTCATTACACACACACACACACATATATATATATATATATATATATATATATATATATATATATATATATATATATATATATATATATATATATATATATATATATATATATATATACATATATACATACAGGTGGTTATCAAAATGGAAACACGTATCAATATTAGTGGTGTTTATGGAAGTGCTTCGTATTCCTTAAAAAACAAGTCTAGGGACCAGTATTTTTTTTATAGAATATAATGTACACATTATTTTACTCTAAGGTAGCAGTAATGAAACTATGGGCATCAGGCTCTTTGGAGGATAGCGTAAGATGTCAAACTTTGTAGACCGTGCAGAGGGCAATTTGTTGAAGCGCGTCTAACTGGAGTATCTGTTACAACATCCCCATGGTTTTGGGTGTTTACCGAGCTATGATTTCGGCAGTCATGATGACATACAGAGTACACGGAAAGACATCCTCTGTGAAACAGAATTGTGGACGAAAGAGAAAGCTATGTGAAAGAGTCTGACGGGTATTGAAGCAGATTGTGACATCAAAAACGAAGACAGCTGCAGCGAAAGTAACCGTAGAGCTCCATCTGAATCTGCAGGCTCCAGTATAAGTCATTACAGGTAAGAGAAAACTACACAAACAAAAGATTTACGGGTGAGTAGTAATTCACAAGCCACTTGTAACAGAAGTGAATACAAAACGTCCTCTACAGTGGGGTCCCAAGCACAAATCCTGGTCAAGTGATACGTCGAGATATGTCATTTAGTTAGACGAATCATTGTTCACTTTGTTCCCTGCAACAAGACGTGTGTATGTCTGAAGAACACCTACACAAGCCTATTATCATGCTTGTCTCATGCCAGCTGTCAAACATGGAAATTTCTCAGGGTTTCGGCGGACATCTCATGGTTTTCAAAAGGGATCTAATGTAACCCTGAAAGGGAGATTGACTGGGAAGGACTATATCGAAATTAGCCTACCAGATCCATCCTATGGTGCAAATTTTTTTCCTGTAGGAGATGGCGTGCTCCATGATGATAATGCTCCGATCCATACAGCTAGACGTGTCAGATCGTGGTTTGAGGAACATAAAGACCAAGTCAAACATCTCATCAGACCCGCACAGTCTCTAAACCTCAATATCGTCGAACAGCTGTGGTCTGTTTTAGAGAATATAGTCAGGAATCGATATCCACCAACAGCATCTCTGCAGGAACATTGACGATTTATCCATAAAGAATGGTATGATATCCCCTTAACCACTATTCATGACTTGCATAATTCAAATCCTTAGTGAATTCAGGTGGTATTAAATGTCATAGGTGGTCCTATGCCATATTAATAAAGAATTTCATGTCATTCCTAAATGTTTCCATTATTTTGATAACCACCTGTATATACATATATATATATATATATATATATACATATACACATATATACATACATAGACACACACACACACATATATATATATATATACATATACACGTATATCAGCGCAGGGACTACTGAGATACATCTATTTAGAATCATATTTCCTGATACTACATCGTTAAGACGAAAGACGGAGGGTTCATTTCAAATTTCATTGGTGACATCTGTGGGTTGATAGAGGAATCTTATTTCTATTTTATATTCAGAAAGTATCGTTAATTCAGTAATGTGTAAGGGTAGATCACCCAGAAATACTCTCGTTAAGAGTGTTTGATCTAGCTCACGGGAGTTACTTCTCAAAATACTGAGCAGTAATTATTTCGATTCTTGAATCACGAATAACACAAATGGACTTGAATATTTAGTTAATTTTTCTCAAAATAAAGTACATTTTAGAGTGATATTGAAATTAGGTTGAATACTACATAGTCTATGAGTAGCGGGTGAGGTGACAGGTTACGAGTCGTCTTGTGACTCGTAACCTGTCTCCTTGCAACTGCTAAGTATTGCTCAATACTGAATATTGAGGAGCACACCAAACATATTTTTTCTTTTATGTAGGGGGCCCCTCGAGCCTTCAAGGTTTCAGTACCTATGAGTTAGATAATTTGCGCTCTAGTTTCCCACGAATTCCCACGCTCTGAAATTCCTTAAAGATGCCAAAAACAGGTAGAAGCCTTTGTGGCAGGTCCCAAGACTAATAGTTGTACTTCATCCCCAAAATTCACGGTCCATTCATGCCCTTCAAACTTTTCCCAGAGGTTGAATCACGTTCTCCACCCATTTTAATCATGTAATCACGCTTTCGTAAGCGAGGGTGCCACTGTAATTGATTAGGGTTAAACGCTCTCCCGGTCTAGACAAATAAGCTCTTTAGCGGTCCCTTAATGCGCCTTTCGACTGGTCGTTATTTAGAAATTAATTAAACCGCCCCGATATTAATTAAATGCCGAGCTATTAATGCGAATGATCCCCCCCCCCTTTCCTATAGACTAAGGACCACTATGCATTCATGACCTTTTTTTTTCTTGTAATCAAGGAAAATACCCCCCCCCCCTCTATAGGACATTGTTCTTTTATGTGTAATGGGGTTTTGAAAAAATGCATTATTCTTGTACTCCGTATCAAAAGAAAAATGTAGTTTTTTTTTGTTTCTCATCGATGATGGAAATGGATTTTTAGTGTTAAGTATGTAATTTCGAATTATCAGACTTCTACTTAGTATGAGCCCCTAAATTGAAATTAGAAATATCGTAGATGGTTAATTATAATTTCCGACGAGATTTTTTTTTTCAATACAGGAGAAAAGACTGCATTTCTTTTGTATTTTAGTTTTCAAAAAATGTTATGACAAATAACCTAAATTGCTTGAATTTTGGGGTAAACTTTTTTGCAATTTTATCAAAACCTTGAATCATAGATTAGGATGGCGGAATTTTTTGAGATTAGGTGCAAAGGACATACGTTTGTTCAACAGGATTCTTTATGTGTGCCCCGTTTTATGAGTTATTAATGTTTTTATGAACATTACTTGAATTTTTGAATTAACCTTTTTGTAATTTTACCAAAACCTTGAATCATAAATTAGGATGGTGGAATTTTTTGAGATTAGGTGCAAAGAACATACGTTTGTTCAACAGGTTTCTTTATGTGTGCCCCGTTTTATGAGTCATTAATGTTTTTATGAACATTACTTGAATTTTTGAATTAACCTTTTTGTAGTTTTATCAAAACCTTGAATCATAGATTAGGATGGAGGAATTTTTTGAGATTAGGTGCAAATAACATACGTTTGTTCAACAGGTTTCTTTATGTGTGCCCCGTTTTATGAGTTATTAATGTTTTTATGAACATTACTTGAATTTTTGAATTAACCTTTTTGTAGTTTTATCAAAACCTTGAATTATAGATTAGGATGGAGGAATTTTTTGAGACTAGGTGCAAAGAACATACGTTTGTTCAACAGGTTTCTTTATGTGTGCCCCGTTTTATGAGTCATTAATGTTTTTATGAACAAGAGCCTTAGGGTTTGTTTGTAGTCATTTCGGAATCGGCTTCAAACTGTGGGTCGAGATCTAATTAACCCTCAAAAGATGACCTCACTTCTCTCAACCATCTCTTTCTGTCCAGGCGATGAGATGGATGGTGTCTGAATGGCTACGACGCTGAATTTCGAAACCGACCGTTTGTCACTAGTAATTTGGTATGAGTAATTTGACAGGAAAATCTCTTGCCTGGTAAAGCAAAAACTTTCATATTCGGATAAAGAAGGTTAAAACCATATCCAGTCGAAGGACTTTTTTGAGATTAGGTACAAAGAACATGCAATTTCTTTATGCCTGGACCGTTTCCTGAGACATAAATGTTGTTAAATAGAAATGTTGTTAAAAAGTCTACGTGTTCGAGACTCACTGCTAGCATTAATGTTTGTAACCGTTCGGTATCGGCTTTAAACTGTAGGTAGGGAATACTCTAGGCCCAGGAGCCTAGAGACGAAATTTCAAAGACAAATTTTCATTCCTTCCCAGAAATGGAAACTTCTCCTTCAGAAATTTCCCTTAAATTCCCTTGTGGCGCAACCAGAATAAACCAGCTTGAAGTTATTCTGTCTACGCCATAGGGTATGGTTGGTTGGTTGGTTGGTTTACAGCGCGATCATTATCTCTCGTAAACGAGAGCTAAACTGATCCTATAAGGTATGTAATTGTATGTAGACCAATCCACAGTAAATTTTTAATGAGACAGAATATGAATAACAAGTTTTGTGAACAAACAAGTGATTGGCACAAATGTAAGAATTGTTAACCGTTTAAAAAATGATGGATATTTTAATGCTTTTGAAAAACTGAATACCCATCGCTCACTTTCACAGATTTTTGCACACACATATATGATTAAAAATATCGTTATAATACTTTACTTCAATCATTTTGAGGTCGGGATATACAATGAAAACCCTGCTGTATATTTTCAAATTCACTTGACTTGAATTATTATAAGATTTTCCTCTTTTAATTTCAACAATCTGCTCAGATACATTCAACGCATTCATTTTTTTTTTGTCACTGTATACATTGCACAATTTTGAATTCAAAATTCCCGTAATTACTTACTCAATTATTCGGTTGCGGTGGCCCGATTTGCAAAGCTAGTGATCTGAGGGTTGCGGGTTCGAGGCCGGTCGCTGACAAAATCCACCGCCGTGTTCACTAATGGTGGCCGGGGCACGAAAAATAGTGCGTGGCTGCAATGTCCTCCAAGTTCTCAAATTTACCTCTGGAGATGCGGGGTCAAGTTTTCCAGTCTCGTCACTTGATTCGGTTCAAAATTACGGGACCAGTCTATAGGGGGGTAATGCTGGTCCACCTACACGGTGCTCCCTGAAAAGTGGTGTCATATGACGGTAAGGATAATGTCCAAGTAACCCTCTGCCGCATTGGAGAAGACTTACTCAATTAAAAAGTATTTCATTAGAATATCTCCTTATGTTAGATAAAAATATAAGGAGCCTTTCACCGTACGTTTTGGTCTTATTTGGTTTGGTTTTGGGGTTCTACGATAATCTTTTGCAACTCGGGGGGCTAAACAGGTCAACAATATGTTTTGAAATTACTAGAGTAGATACATTTGGAAGAATTATTACATGAGATTTTTTAAGAATTTTAAACGGTAGCTCAGGTACTAATTAAACAAAAAAAAACAGCCAAAGTAACTCCATTGTAGATAGGCAGTATCCAATATTAATTGACCATGAAAATCTCTTGCCTGGGAAAGCACTAATTCTTATACTGGTGAAAAAAGTTAAAGTCATATCCAGTTGGAGGATCTTTTGAGATTAGGTGCAAAGAACCTGCGATTGTTCAACAGGTGGTTTCTTTATGTCTGGCCCGTTTCCTGAGTCATTAATATTTTGAAAAAAAAAGCGTTTTATCAATAAATAATAATGGTTAAATTTTCATGATAGCTTTTTTATATGCTTAGCAGAAAAAGCGTAAGGGTTGCCAGTTATGAACTGCCCCATATCAGCATCAGAGGTATATTTAAACACTGAGCTATCCAAATGCATTTTTCTACCCTTTTTTTTAAATTCAAAACTAGTTAACACTTCATCAAATATTATGAATATTTTTAACTTTAGTAATTTAGCATGCGAGCATTCTTCTGGCAAAATAGCAGTGCCAATTTCTAAAAATTTTGTTAAAATTGTGGATAAAGTGATCACACACACTTAATTTATTATTTTTTTACTCACTCCCCGTTTCTTTAGTTACCACCTTTATGCTGAATTATCCGTATCTTTGATTCTTATAACGTATTGATATTGTAGACACACCACGAAGACCAGGAAAGAGGCTGTCGTGGAACTGTTAGCTTACGTCTAGAAGAATTTTTCTGGAAAGATGCTTCTATCGGTTGCAGCCGCTTGGTTGTTACACCTGATACGATTGGTTTGTTAAATTTACCAAGAGTTCTCACTCCAATTACAGATAAGCTATATGTTATAATGTCAGGTTAAAGTGCCCTCAAAGCCTAAATAATAAAGTGATGTTATAAATGTCTCATAATAGTTGAGAGAAAAGAAATAGCGTCCCTGAGTATTCCTACCAATCTGTGATTAATATTTTCTGGTTTTATCCAAGAAGAGTTTTAGATCCTTGCTACATCGGACTTACAAGACAAGTCAACGACAGTATGGGGTACGAAAGGGGTAAATATAAAAATTTAAAATGAAACTCTTCAGATTTTAAAATTAATGTCAGATTTCTTGTTTCAAATTCTTCCTTTTCAGTTCATTTCAGGTTTACCCTCTAAAGTTATGGTTGAAAAATTTATAGCGTGATTTTTTAATATCTCTGCATCTCCAACTTCATAATTTTACTTTTCCGACAGTAAGTTTTTTGCGTAGGGATGGTTATTGTAAATCGCAACCTACCTCTCTCTCTCTCTCTCTCTCTCTCTCTATATATATATATATATATATATATATATATATATATATATATATATATATATATGTATATATATATATATATATATATATATATATATATATATATATATATATATAATTAAATTCTCACAGCAAATTTACTTTTGACTTATACGACAAAAGATCTGACTATAATTTTAATATTGTTAAATTTCAAAATTATCTAACCTGTTTACATAAATCTGTTTTTAATAACATTATTGTAAATCAGTTAGTTCGTATAAATAGGCTATGTTCTAAAGACAATAGGATTAAGTATATTTTAGACTTGAAAGCTGTGCTAACACGGAAGCTGTGCTAATTACGGCGAAAGTCTATCCAAAAACATAATTGGTTGTTTTAGTTTTAATGAATAGTTTGTTCTGTTGCATTGAATAAGTTAAACATAACAATAAGATAAAATAGAAAAAATAACTACTAAAAATAAAAAATAAAATTAAAATTATAAGTAAAAATAAAAATAATAATAAAAATAACTCTTAGTAATAATAATTAAAAACTAAATTATTAAGGGTATAATAGTCCTAAAATACGGTAACAATAGTAAGTCTGTAACTGAGAATCCAATATCTCCATGGTTGCAAGTTTTGTGACGTCAGTCTTGCGGTTACATGTTCTTAACTTCCACTCTGTCTAGCGCCAGTCTTGGTGTTCTTTGGTTAAGTACTTTTATTCAATTTTTAATCAATTCTTCTGTTTTTCATGGATTGTACGGTGTCTGAGTGTGTTTATTGTATAGATCATACTCATCGGAAACAATCCATTGGTTTTTAGACAGCACTGACACCGCTGATAAAGAGATGCTGTCTAAAACCTCTCTCATACTTTTCTTTTCATGTTATTTGTTCCTGGCTGCAAGTAGCTTTAGGGCTATTAATGGTTTTCTCTATCATCTATTTCTTATATATATATATATATATATATATATATATATATATATATATATATATATATATATATATATATATATAACCTGATAAGAGATAAATGAAGACAGAATCATGTGGGATTTAGCTTTGTTTTTCAGTTCCTAATATTTTATTCATGCTCGCTAACCTGCCGAAATTCTTGCAAAATCTTTCTTAATGTTTCCAGCAATTCACCCTCGAACGAAAGTGTTAAAAACATTTAAGGTTATAAAAATCGGGCTAATAAACACCAGCCTAAAACAAAGGCCTATAAAAGAAGGAATGGGTGGATAAAAGTACATTCTGTGCGAGTGATTTTCGAGACGACAAGTACTAAAGTTGAAGAAGGCGACAGATACCACAGCAGAGCCTGAGCAGCTCAAGTAGTAAGCGAACTTTGGCGAGCTTTTCTTTTGAGTCAGGAGTTAGACATATGCTAATGACGACTTGTATTAAAGGAGATAGTTGTAAATAGGATTTTTGTTTTTAAGGTGAATCTCTATGAACTTTTTGGGGTTTCATTCAGGCCCTGGTTCATTCTTATCATTTGAACTTTGGAATACTGCTCATTAATTAGGAAATGAGAAAATTCTAAAAAAAAGAGACGATAGGAAAAAAAGAAACAATAATAACTAATGTCTATTTTATGAAACGTTTTATGAATAATTTTACTCAATACAAAATAAATAAAAGAAAATGGTAACTCCAGTATTATACTGAAACTCTAAAATTATTAGTTTATAATTCAGTACAGCTAAAATGGCCCATACGAGATCTATATTTGTGATTTTGAAATAAGAAGAAATAAAACAAGTTTATTCCCCAGGCCACTGAATTATAGGTATTTTTAATCACTTTTCCGAGTAAAATTATTCACTTTAAACTGCCTAGACAAATAGGCTCATCCTTTGATGCCATATGTAGGCTGAAAGAACCTTTTGTTTTAATTTTATTTTACGAAAAATGATGACATTACACATATATTTTACACTTGAAATTAAATAGATGAAAACTCGTTTTTATAACTAAAAGATAATGTGTAAAATTTATTCCAAGAGTCTCAATATACATAAAAGTATATATATTTTAATTAAATTTACTTTTATTGTTTCTGAGACTCTTGAAAAAGTTTATAGATAGAAAATTGCAACATTTAGGACCCTTAAAAATTTCTGTAATGAATGAAGTGAGTATATATTAGTCAGATTTTTTTTTTTTAAGAGAGGCACTGGAGCGATTAGTTTTCTTCTAGCTCAAAGCTACAGATTAAGAAAGGAAAGTTGACGTGTTCGAGTAATTTCTAAAAACAGAAAATCGATCAAAAATGCTGTCATTTTTCCAAGACCACAAAGAAGTTACTTCTCAAAATAATAAGGATTAGTGAATACTAATAACTGAACGACTGATTTCAAAGTTGAATAAAATGCTTTGTTGAACTACCCCTCTAAATATATCGCTCACCCCTTTCAACAATGTCATATCTCAAAAATCGGGGATTTTTAGCTATGCCTGTTTTCAGAATGCCCTGTCGAACCTCGTTACAGTCGAACCTCGTTATAACAAATTTCAAGGGACCAAAGGTTTTGTTCGCTTTATCCGATGATTCGCTATATCCGAACCGTTAAGAAAAATGCTAGATATCACAAAATGTATAACTCATTAGTTGCAATGTGTATTCAATAATGATGTATTAAAAGAACGATAAAATCTATTGAAAATGACCATTAATGAATTAAAATCGATTACATTAAACTGACACAATACTAATTAAATTACGTACAATAAGAAAATGGCGGGACCAAAATTTTCGTTCGTTATAGCCTGATTTCGTTATATACGGGTTTGCTATAACGGGATTCGATTGTATATCCCTGCAAGATCGTGATATCTCACCTCTCAATATTTAGCCGCTAGAGAGCAGAATTAATATTTATTTTTAATACATTTCATTCTACTTTAAAATCACTCTCCTGAAAAATCACGTTTCTTGAGATATGACGTTGTTGAAAGGAGTGAGCGATATCTTTCATTTCAGTAAAGATATCGCTCACTCCTTTATTTTTCTGTTTGTCTGGGGAGATTCCAATGAATCTCCCCAGACAAACCTTTGCTGCAAATTTTAGAACTCTTAATGGACATGACTATTTACAAGGACACCTCCATCGAATAGGTGTGAGGGATACCCCTGACTGTCCCTTGTGTTCAAATGGAGAGACTATGGATTTTAGACATTTGACAGTTTGTGCTTTTTTAGCCAACGTTCTAACGTTTTACTTCTTGACAACTATTATTCTCAGGCTAGTTTGTATTGGGCCGCACGCAGGGAAATGGTCTTTCCGACTAATTCCTCGACGACGGAAAAAAAAATAATAATAAAAAAAAAATTGACACCCTCTTGAATATCCTGAAAAAGTGAATAGAGGTTGACCAAATAGGTCACAGATGGTCTGATGCTGTATAAAGGTTGACTTTTTTTACTGAAACCGGGGGAAATTTTTATAGTTTCTATGGAACACAGATCGTTCTCTGGCACGTGAAGCCTCGTATTATTCCCTTTCTCTGAAGAGCTATATTCACGCGTGTCTTGAAACACTGGCTCGAAGGCTGCACCGTATGCCAGGTTATAAGTGCATCATTCCCTCCACGCGCCAGGGGGGGGCGCAACATCCAGCGCTTAAAACAACTGTGGAAGTGGGACTGTGAAAAACGGGCGCAACAAACAAGCAACCTGGAAATTGAATCACAAGAGGGGGTGGCGCACGTGAGATATCTATCAAGAGGGGCGATCCATAGGGGGAGACAGCACCATGGCACACGACAAATGACTTCATTACGAAGAATTCGAGGAGAGGTACCCGGATTCTGTAGAATAAAAGGGAATTTCTTAGACGAGAATGAATTGAAGAAAAAAAATCATATTAAATTGCACTTACATGAGATGATACGTATGATTACTACTAGCTGAATACCCGTGCTTCGCTACGGAGTACATTCAAATTAAATACAACTGCCAATGTATGCAATTAATGCCAAAAAAAATGTTTATAAAAAAATCCTAACGGATATTTTGATAGACAAAATAATCTAGTAGAAGAAAATATTCAAATTTAATACAACGGTCAATGTATGCAATTCATTTGTATGTGTAATATACATAAAACATACTAATTTGGATTAAATTCTTTAAAAATTTCCATCTCAATTAGTCTAGTGGTTAAATTTTGTTTTTTTTGCCGTATTTTAATATTTTTTTGTCAATTTATTTCGTTGCTATGCACGTGACGCAAAATTAATTTAAAGTATCCCAAAAAGAAAAGAAACCACGTGATCAGCATTTAATAAATTCAGTTCTAAAAATTAATCTTTAAAAATTCACCAAAAATCAGAAAATGGAGGTAAAGATTCGAAAGAGGTTTCATTTTAAAGGAATTTTTATGATCTTTCTTGTGATATAAATTTTATAACCCTCAGATCATTATTTTAAATGCAAGCTTAAAAAAAGTTACAAAACAGCTTAAAGATTTAATTTAAGAAAATCTAAGAAGTATTTCTTAAAAACCTTTCTTATGGCTTTCCTACACTATAAGAATCGCCATGCAAAATTTCTTTTAGGTCCCTTTAGGTCCAGCGGTTTGGTCTGTGCGTTATCTGTCAGTCAGTCAAATTTACATATATGGACTATACAAAGAAGGGAGGGGGGGGGGGGACCACAGCTATTGTCATCAGAACATTGTTACAGAGAATGAGAAATTAAAACATTTTTTCTTTTGAGTTTGAAAGAAATATAGTTAAAAAATTTAGTGGACTCAATGCAGCAACGTAAAATAAATTAAACTAAAGTTAATAGATAAAAATAAAAACTATTGATTAATCAATTCAGGGGGTGCTGCCCACTTTTCACTGTATTTATAACAATGTAATCCCGATATCTTACGCGTTGGTTTAAGTCGCCTATTGTAATATTTGGAATGTTAACGTTGGCATCAGTTGACATTGCTGATTTTCAATGTCCGTGTTACGTTATGGGGAAATTTCCTCCCGGTATTTTACTAACAATAGTTTAGTAAATGCATATTTTTTAATTTAATTTTTTGCATATGAAAGTAGACGTTTAAGTAAAGCGCTTGCCATTTTAAAAATTTTCAATTTTTTTCTGTCGTTAGGTTTTCCCAAGCTATTAAAATATTAACGTCAATCGCGACAAATTTAAAATAGTTTTTGAGGAAAAGAAAACTAAAGTAGAGAGGTTTTTTTTTTGTTAAACATGGATGTAAATATCTATTTTTAAATCCATGAAACAGAGTCCAAAAATATGCATTCGCTGAATTGTGATTAGAAAAATACCCAGAGAAAATTTCCCCTTCGGAATGTCTTGTGGGTCGGATTTGATGTAATGACGTTAAGTAATATCGAATAACGTGCTGTAATCTTATAGATAACTGAAGGTAATTTGTTCTTAGGAAGTTGATGACGATAACGGAAAAAGAACTCATAATATTTTAATACTATTCTTAACCCCCGTTAAACTCATTTTATTTTCTTAGCTTCAGCTAATAAAATCTATCATTATTACGCTAGCTTAGCAAGAGGAAAAATTCCGTAAATTTTATATAAAATTAGGGAAAAAAATAAAGCATAAAATTACGACTGAAGCTTCACATAAATCTGTCAAATTATACTTCAAAATGAAAATAAAGATTCTAGTTATTTTTATTAATGTGACACGAGTTAAATCCTGTCATATTATTCTGGAAATTTAACTGAAGACGGTGTGATAAAATCCTGATAGCTTAATGGTCAAACGTAATTGCCAAGACTTCCCCATGCTGAAATCCCAAGTGTGGAGAATTTATTCATACGTTTTATAGTTTCGTTACAAGTTTTTCCAAATGAATCAACAGGGAAATATAGAACTTATCAACTCTCTTCCTTTTCTTACAGAAAGAAAAAAGAGGAAAAGGTATCTTCGTAACTTATGAAAACTCTTTGACCAAATGACTCATGAGTCGTTCCATATTTTATATATGTTCTAGATAAGAACTTTTGTTGATAGATAAGAATTTTTGAACTTTTTGTTGGTCAGGAACCGCTAGTAAAAGAAGTAAAAAAAAAATAAATAAACAAACAATTTGTGAAAAACGATTTCAATAAAAAAAATTATAAATAAACTAAATAACAATAACAAATTGAACCTAAAGGCAAACTTGATAACAAGCATAAAAAGCACATGAAATCTTAAAATTGAAGGAGATACAAATAGAATTTGAGCTTGCATTTGATATACTATCTGTAAAATTCTTGGGCTAATATTGCTCTAAGCTATGCGCATAGCATTATTTGAATTCAAGCGATTCCTCCGATTGTTTTTTATTAAAAGAAGTGTAGAAACACAAGTACTTGAAACTTCAAAAAAAAAAATAAATAAATAAAATAAAAAAATACAGGATTCTGTAGAATTTCAACAAAAAAATTTTCAATTTTTTTTGGTTCCAACTTTTATAAAATTATTAAATTCATAGCCGTTTTGAAACGATGAAACCAATTTTTTTATCACTGCTGACTTTGCGGACCATTTAATGGGTTCTTCCGGACCACATTTTTAAGAACCAATGCTCTATATCAGTGATTCTCAAACTTTTTTTCGTCACGGTGCACTTTTAATAATTTTAAAATTCGGCGGCACACTAACAATACGATAAATTTAAAAGAATTTTACTTGGATAATTGATTGATGTACCTATAATATATTTTGTAAAAATAGCATACGAAATAATTTTTATTGAAATATAAAATGAAATTGCATTACAAAGTAAACAATATGTTTATTTAACTACAAATTACATTTAATGCGAAATTTGAGCTTGTTGTTTTTTGATAACTTCATATATATATATATTTTTTTTTTTATTTTTTTTTTTATTAAAAAATACACATAAAATTCCCGTGTACCACAAAGTATCACACGGGACTTACAGAGGTAAGTATAAAACACTAAGAAAACATAAGAAACAGACAAAATAAAACAAATAAAAGAAACTAAGAAGAATTACAAATATTTACAATAAATTTACAAAATAAGCCGAAAGCACACTTCCCAGAAACGAGCAGAGAGAAATTGGGAGGCCAGTTAATATTTAAGTCCTTAAGAGCCAATTTAAAAATATTTCTCTCCCTGCGGTACTTCGAACACAAAAACAGAACATGTTCAGCATTTTCCTCGCCACCAACGCTGCAATCACAGGGGGTCGCCGAACACAATTTGAATCTACTCAAATAGCTCTTAAAATTTCCATGTCCTGTGACGAACTGAGTCAATTTGTAGCTAGCAAAGAAGTGATGGCAAGAGAGTCTCATTCTAATGGACGGGAAAAATTTCTTGGTTAAACTACCATTATTTGAGCTGACGTATTCTTGGTTCCATGACTCCACCATACTCTCAAACATGACCTTCTTAAAAAAAGATTTGGGAATATTGACACTAATGTCAATGTTCATATATATTTGGGCGCAAAAACGATAATGCTACTCTCATTTCGTGATCCAGATTTAAAAGTCTAGAACTGTAATAGTCCAGAATTACCAGTTACCAGTCCAGAACTGTAATAGTCATGCGCACTGGTTCAACCAGTCCCAGCTAGAAAAGTAGACCTGACTACTACTTCTAACTACTAAAGTAGAACTAACTACTTCTCTGACGTCGCTTATGTATGTGTATTCGCAGTGGCGGCACACTACAAGAATCTCCCGGCACACTAAAGTGCCGAGGCACAGTGGTTGAGAATCACTGCTCTATACCCTTTACTTTCCCATCAAAATAGCGTAATGCTCACGAAAGGTGAATAGTCAAAATATTCGACCAGCATATACAGTTCAAGGGATAGAATTCATTCATAAATTTAATGCACTTAAAATGAAGAAAGATTGGCTAATATTTTTTTTACAGTGTTACATAGTATGGATACGCGTTATGAAGGGTATATTTAAAACACACTGCCCTATAAAATTCCCTCTTGAATATGAGTTGCATTTTCAAGTAACAATTTCAAGTAAATACAGAACTGCCAACGAATACACATATCGTTGTTCGAATATCTCTGTTTGACAAAGTCTCATGTGTAAGGTATACACAAGATTCGATTCACAAGAATCGAACTTTTGAGTGAATTAAAGAAGCTGCTTTAGATATGCTAATTTCGGCATACGCGCTTAGTATAAATACCACGCAGCGTCATTAATGAAGAAGGAGGAGGTTGTTAAGGTTGAAAAGGTGTTATCCTGCGCTAGTGCTTAGCGGGCCAGAAGTTTACATGGCAGTACTGCTGGTTTGACTTACTGTTCGTGAGTATAAAAATATATTGTTCTTGAAAGCTGTGTTTATACATCCGTACAAGTAGTACGCATGCTTATTGCTGTAAAAGCCAATTATATGTGCAACGAATTCAATAAACATTGTTTCATGTATAAACTGTGTTTGCTTCAAATTCAAATAGAGTGCCACTTCAAATTATATACACCCAAGTCTGGGTAGAAGTGAGTTTAGAATCTCTATACTACCTATACTCAGCAGTACTGCCATGTAAACTTCTGGCCCGCTAAGCACTAGCGCAGGATAACACCTTTTCAACCTTAACAACCTCCCCCTTTTCCATTAATGACGCTGCGTGGTATTTATACTAAGCGCGTATGCCGAAATTAGCATATCTAAAGCAGCTTCTTTAATTCACTCAAAAGTTCGATTCTTGTGTATACCTTACACATGTTTCTCTTCAAAATTTAAAAAGAAATTAATGTGTAAAAAAGTAATGTGATGAACTGGCAATATAAAAAAAATCTACAAACTGGATTGCTTTTTGTAGTATAAATTAACATCGATTGTTCAAATTAGTTCATTTCGCATTAGTGAAAATGAAAATAACAAAGCAAATTGATTAAATGACAAATACTTTGCATAAAACTCCAATATATGCACGCATTTTTAAAATGCATGAGAAAAGAAAAGAAGTTTAAGAATAATTTTTTAAGTATTGTAAATTGAAGCTTTCGTTAATAAAGGCAATTTCTAAGACTGCAAATATGATGAGTAGATTCATAAGCAATCACAATTCCGACCAGTTTACCTTTTGAAACTGTAAATAATGTTCTCAATTTTGCACTGCGAAGACTGTACTTTATAGAAAACTTTTCGATGGTAGAAACGAGAAATTTTTTATATGCAAAATTTATGAAATCCTCACACATCTACGTACACTAAATACTTGACACGACTTGACTACATGGTAAAAAGAGATAATTCTAAACTTTTGAAGCACAAAGAAAGTTCAAGATTTTTAAAAGTCGAGAAAATTTTTTCTTGTAATATGGAGACTAATTTGTATTCATTCAAAGCCAAGGATATTCAAAATATTTTGTTAAATTGGAGTTCATTGTACAGAAACTCTATTGCAAATATATATATATATATATATATATATATATTTATGTAGACGCGGGCTAAAGGCGTTTACGACACACACACACACACACACACACAAAGAAAAAAAACATACATCTAGTGAGTCATGTATTAATTTGACAGTTGCCTGCAGTACAATGCGGCTTCCAACACAGACTCAGAACTCTAAAGACAAAGTTATACATAAGATAACTTTTGAAACACAAAGAAAGTTCAAGATTTTTAAAAGTCGAGAAAATTTTTTCTTGTAATATGGAGACTAATTTGTATTCATTCAAAGCCAAGGATATTCAAAATATTTTGTTAAATTGGAGTTCATTGTACAGAAACTCTATTGCAAATATATATAAATATATATATATATATATATATATATATATATATATATATATATATATATATATATATATATATATATATATATATATATATATATATATATATATGTATTATGTAGACTCGGGCTAAAGACATTTACGACACACACACACAAGAGAAAAAAAAAATCATACATCCAGTGAGTCACGTATTTATTTGACTGTTGCCTGCAGTACAATGCGACTTCCAACACAGCCTCAGAACTCTAAAGACAAAGTTATACATAAGATAGAACAACCTAGCCGGTGCCAAGAAATAAACAAGAAAAACAGTTACAAACCATGGAAACAAGACATTATTATGTAAATTAAGAAATGAAGTAATATATCCAAACATATATATATATATATATATATATATATATATATATATATATATATATATATATATATATATATATATATACATATATATATATATATATATATATATATAAAATAGGGTAGGCATAAGCTTTTCCATTTCAGAATTGGAATACTCATACTGCATTTTGTGTATTTATTTAGAAATTGCTTTAGTTTTAAACATTACTAGAGCGGTTATGTATTTGTCCATAATATAATCTTATTAACCCTGTCTCTCATTTCAGTCATGCCGTATACATTTTGTTATTCCGACGATCAATAATATAAAGTATGCATCTATGCCTACTTGTACGCTAACATATTCGATTATGCATTAGTTGCTTTAACCTTGTCATTAAAGGGAGAGTTTTTGCCGCTAGACTTTGTATATGGTATTTTTTTTTTTTTTCCAGTCTCTCGCTTCCTAATTTCGCTTATCTGAGTCGCAACCTAATTTCTGGAGGAACTAGTGCGTGAAATATACGTTTTCGGAAAGAAAACCCTCAAAAATATAACCTTCGAGACATCCCTCCTTTGAGTAATAAATACTGCTATAATCTGATATGAGATTTCCCATCCAATAACATCTCGGACGCATTTTCCCCGGCAGATATCTGTCCGTTGAATTACTTAACCTGAATTCTGTGTGTGTACGGTAGCACAACAAAAAGCTTTTTTCCGCGGATATCGAAAATTAAACCCACTTCCACTGAAAACTATAAATCATGCCCTAGCCACAATGCAACGGCTCAATTGAGGCGCGCTCGCATTAGCATATAATAAGACAAGATTACAGGGTAAGGACGCACCATATGACTGAAATCTCTATCGAGAAGAGCTCGAAATTTTCGAGGGACTTTGTACCGAGGTGTATTTCGGGGCGCAACAATGGGTGGTAGGGGTGTGATTTAAGGGTCTGCTTCCTGTTCTGACACGCCTCCCTTGTTTCCGGTGTGAAATATGAAGTTGTCCGCGGTGCAAGGAAGATTTTAGACTGAAGTGGAGCTCATTGATATTCATAATCTTGCACATGAGCGAGGTGTTACCTGCGAGAGCTGCTATCAGGAAGTGTAAACGGAGAGTGATACCGAATTCAAGGAGAAGTGTTGTGGCTTCCTATTTCTGTGTCGCACACGAGGCCTCACCTTATGTCATTCGGGTTGCCAGAAAGGGTTGCAACGGGCCTAGATTCCTTCTCGCGGGTCCTGCGTGATTTAAAAATAAAATAAAAATTTCATATTTGCTTTCCCCCAAAATACGGTCTTTTAACTCCCGTGTTTGTGATCTTGAAAAAAAAAATGAACTTTTTTATCTTAACACGTGTGTGTGTGTGTGTGTGTAGGGGGGGGTGCTTAAGGGACTGATCTCCCCTCTAACAATTTCTTGATTCTCCCCTTAGATAAGAATATCGAATACGCAAATGAAAAAAAGCTTCATTACTTTTTAATCCACTCTTTTCTCGTAAAAAGTTCTTGCTAGGAAGCAAATTTTCTTATCCTAAACTTTTTTCTTAAATGGATCAACACAATTTATTACAGTCCTCGCCGCTTTATAAAATCACATTCGTTCTGAAGGTTTTGATTTCATAAAGCAGCTGATTTTAAAAACCGGTTATTCATTTAAAATAAGTTTTATGTTTCGTACGTACTAGAAATAGTTCCATAAATAAAAGTGAAAAAAAGAAATCAATGACACTTAAATGTAATACATTATACGTTTAAATCATTTATTTAATAGTTTGATTATAATATTTAAAAGTATAGAGTTTAGCTCACTTCTACCCAGACTTGGGTGTATATAATTTGAAGTGGCACTCTAAATGAATTTGATACAAACACAGTTTATACATGAAACAATGTTTATTGAATTCGTTGCACATATAGAATTTGCTTTTACAGCAATAAGCATACGTACTACTTGTACGGAATATATATTAGCATTCAATAAAAATACACATTGCAATACTCACAAACTAGAGAGTCAAACCATCAGTTCTGCCACGTAAACCTTGGGCCAGCTAAGCACAAGCGCCGGTTAACACCCGGAGCTGCTTACCTCGTAGCTCCCTCACGCTTCGTAACAACACTTAACAACCTCTTTCAACCTTCTTCTCTTTAATCAAGCTGCATGGTATTTATACCAAGCGCGTATGCCGAAATTAGCATATCTCAAGCAGCTTCTTTAATTCATTCACTCAAAAGTTCGATTCTTGTGAATCGAATCTTATGTATACCTTACAAAAGTACTGAAAAATTGTGGTTTGTTTCGAAGAATAATCTATCAAATGTTCAATAATGTTTGAAAATGCGTAAAATTCACCGTTATGTTCTTTATTTCAAACTTTTTGCTCCAATGGTCGACGTAAAACATCCAACGCTCGTCGGGCGTTCAGCTGCAGTTGGTGGGGGTTCATTTTTCTCGTCATCTTCGGATTCTGAATCAATGTCATTAGAAGAAGAATCTTTTGAATTTACAATTTCTTGTACAATATCAGAGTCAGATTTCCCAACTGATTTTCGAAAATCATCGTCGATGGAAGCATATTTCAAGAACTCTTGAAATATGTTTCATCATCGGTTCATCTTCCTCAACTGAAATTTTTTCCTCTGTATTAGAATTTTGTATGCTGAAGCCACAAGCGTTAAAACAGTTGGGGATCGTTGTTAACGTAACAGTTTCCCAAGAACTTTGAATAATATGCATTGCATACAAGAAGCTGACTGACTTTGGAAACTTGTTTATAGAGTCGGAACTAGATGAATAAATTCGTCTGACAATTCTATTAACAAGTGGCTTTCTTTAATGAAATTTAAATGATAGTATGGTTTCTTGATCCAAAGATTGAATGATGCTTGTGATATTTGGGTGAAGGAAAACTAGTTTAATATTTTTTAATTTCAAATCATTTGGATGAGAAGAAGAATTGTCTAACAAAAGCACGATTTTTTCGTTTTTTAGTTGTTTGTCCCATTTAAGAAGAAAGTCTGAATAGATATCTGTGGTCATCCATGAGTTTCTACAGTACTATGTGCGTAATTGACTGGAAGGTTCTTAACACCCTTGAGACAATGAGAGTTTTCGCTGGAACAAATCGCCAAAGACGTTTTCTTTACAGTTAAC
Source organism: Dolomedes plantarius (assembly GCA_907164885.2). Taxonomy (NCBI): domain Eukaryota; kingdom Metazoa; phylum Arthropoda; class Arachnida; order Araneae; family Dolomedidae; genus Dolomedes; species Dolomedes plantarius. Next base: position 37,354,226 of record OU015491.1, read on the forward strand.
TGTGTTGCATGTTAACAGCACAGTAAATCTTTTCTTGGCTTTTTTGCTTCCTGGAACAGTTTATATTTAAACATCAAAGTATGTTCCGGAAATGCTCGGTAAAATAATCCAGTATCATCCGAGTTGAAAATTTGATCAGGCTGATAATCTTTGATCAGTTTTAACTCAGACTTCTTCCTTCCAGTTCTCAGCAGCCTCTTTATTCGCATCTTGCTTCTCGCCGTGCAATTTTCTGTAAACAATGTTTTTGCGTTTCTTCCATCTGGTTAGCCATCCATCTGTAGGTGCAAAGATTTCCTCTCTTAACAGACTAGCAAATTACTGTACTTTTTTTCGCATAGAATTGAGCGAGAAATGGGTTTTTTTTGTATTCTCGTGTTCTCAAACCAGTTGAAAAGTACAGACTCTATGTCATCAGATTTTCTATTACGTTTTCTTTTGCGGGATAGGTATCCATACTTTTTAATTTCGTCAGAAATGGCGTCTCTTTGCTTCAACAAGTTGAATAAGGCAGTTTGAGAAATCCCCAGTTATGACGAAGCTTCTCGTTGGCTGCATTTTGCATCTCCTGATATCTTTTCAGCATTACTTGCTTTTCTCTGACACTTAATGCTTTACGCTTAGGCATGTTCACTCACTGCTGACAGAATTCCAACTGACCATTTGATGAAGAAACTTTTCGAAAGCTGTGAGAACCAGTTCTTACTCCCCTGATATGTCTGCTTCAAGGAATCCTGTTCTGAGTTTGCATATCTTTTCTTTCCTTTGTTCTCTCCCACATTAATTTTGCAGGAAAGGGGTAAGGAATGTTGCTGAGTGCGAAATAAAAGGTGCGATATTGTTCCGTAAAGAAGAGGTTAAGCATTGCAACTCACACACGTTTTGAAATGAAAAGTTCCTCATGACCTCCTCATGACCTCGACTTATTTCACGTGGTAAATAGATACCTGAAACTTTGATTTTTAAAAGCGGCGGTATTGATTTTATTAAGCGGTGATTTTATAATAATTTCACATTGATTTGAATTAATTCCTTTAAATTTGATTTTGAAAAAGCGGCTGATTTTGTTAACGTGATTTAATAAAGGCGGGTACTGTAGTTGTAGACTATTAATTCTTAGATTTTTTGAAGCCTCTCTCATTAAGTGGACCTGAAACCTGAAAAAGGTTGAAAGTTTCCCTTTTTTTAATTACTTGTTATGTCATTTAATTTGGATTTATGCTTGGTTGAATACAAACACTAAATCCATGGACTTTTCTTCAATTATGTCTAGAAGAGTATCAAATTATATAAAATTGAAGTTAGGCTTCAATATAGTTTTAAAAATCAGGATTATAGCTTAATTAACAGATTATAGCTTAATTAAGCTATAATCATATTATAGCTTAAATTAACAGAATGTGAAAGGAAATCTAAAATGAAAATTTCAAAAAAAGTTATTTCCAAAGTATTCATAATGTTTTGAGTCAGAATTCTTCTTCCATGGATTACTATAAAGCTACATACAGGAGTTTTAACCCAACTACAAATATTAATAAGTTAATTTTGCGTACATTCATTAAACTCTCCTGCAAGATATTTCAATTTTTTTCCGACAGTAGCTAAATTAAATCTTGTGGCTAGTGTTATCTTGTAAGGGGCAATTTTCTTTCCCACTTTTAACACTGCTTTCGTATGTTTTGTATATAATGTCATATATTAGTTTAATATTTTTTTAATAAGGATTTTTCGTTTTTTGTTTCTCAAAAACTTCCCAGGATGCGGCTATAATTTACGATTTTAGAAGAGTTCATCGATTCGTTCGAATATAAATAAAATCAACGCATTGATCATACTAATTAGCGTGGACTAATCAGTATGATAAATGCGTTAGTGTTTTTTAATTAAATCAATGCATTTTCATACTGTTTGTCCTTTGAACTCCTTTTATAAGACATTTTTCACCGTTATTTTCACTCTGACGTAGATATCTATACCTCTGAATCATTTAAATGAGCTTATATCAAGTACACTTCTCTTTTCATTTCTTGAACGTTGGTATTTAAGGCTGCTATGTACTAAGAAAAAAAAATCGTATTTTCCTTTTCCTCTTCTGGCAGACTCTTGTGGTGGGAGGAGTCCAGTTGACAGTTCGAGAATTCCATCCCCCTTAGGATTGACATTTTGGTGGATTGTAATGGCTCTCTCTATATATAGGGGGGTTAAGCGATGCCCCCAAATTTTTTATTTAAAATATATTTTTGTCAACTATTTACAGGTACATAAATGCTGATAATCAAATAAAATTGGTATTGTCAGATAGCCTGAACTTTTCTGCAAAGTTCTACAGGATTCATTTTATAAATTTCGTCCACCAAAGGAATTTATGAGCGTTTAAAACACACAATACCAGATTTTTCACCGAATAATTTAAATTTAAAAATATTAATTGTATTTTTTCAAAAAAAAAAAACGAAAAATGTACACAAATGTAAAATTTCTTTCTCTATGACGGAGTACAATTTAAAAAAAAAAAAATCTTTGAATCCAAGTCGGCAATCCGTGGACAAATTTTCTCCACAGGCTAACATTGAGGTGAGCGAATCCAATGGGGTTAGTACATAGCAGCCTTAATTATTAGTCAAGGATCTGATTCTGTTTCATGTAACAAATCTTTCTAAAGTGTTGTATCTTTTTTCCCTTATTCGCGTTCTACAGACTACATTTTGAGGCTTTAAAAGACTGGGGATACTTTCAAGTTTACTCTTTCATCATAGATACGGGCCAAAAGCCTACGTTCAGATAAAAGTAATTTTTTTTTACCCACAAATTGAGTAGTAAAGAAATCACTTTAATTTTTTTCAACACAGCACATCTATAATTTTGGATCGTCGTCGTTAGATGATCTGTGTGCATATTGTAGTGTCGCACATGCAATATTTAAACTGGTTAATGCAAGATAGAATGTATTCAGAAGCAAAACTCCGTCTTTTGATATCAGATCCTTGGCATTAGACACACTCCTATATTTTTTTTTTCGGTATGTGTAAACAAATTAAGAAATAACCCCATTACTCTTCTAAGCCGGGCATTTTCTATACAAAGCAAAATCTGACCTGCATGTTACCAGCATCATTATTGTGATTGATCACAACTATTAAATATAATTATACGCATTATAAGTAATTTGTTTTACTGCATTTTAATATCCCTGAATTTACATTTTAACCAGTCAGTAAACTGAACTCGATACGAAAAATAATTACCAATTAAAATAGCAATTTTAACTTCTCGAACGATAAGACGTTATTGAGAGGACATGGCAAGGTGCAAAAAATTATTATTGTATAATAGCCGTTGTCTCTGTATAACACTTCCGGGCTGTACTCATCTTTCAATTGAAGCCCTCAGTAAACAAACAGCCGGTTTGGCTTAATTTCAATTTCAGATGTGGATCAGAATTTTTTCTTACCTAAAAACTAGTATCCTCCATCAAATCACGTTTGTTCAGCCTATTTTTCTATAAAACATTCAGAACTAAAAAAAAACTGGATGCTTTTAGCTGTATATTTAACAGTTTTTAAAAATCTGTTTACTTTTGCGATGAATTCTGAAAGTAAACAAACTTGAATGTGAATGAATCAAGTAGCTCAAGTATACATATCGCGTAGTGAGCTGTAAAAAACTGGATGGCAGTCTACTACTCCAATCGCATGAAAAACTAAATAAATAAAAAATAATGAAAGGGTTTGCTTTTACAAGGTGTCGATTAAATGCAATATTGTTAGATAATTCGGGATATATTTTAACTTTCATATACTTTTTCCATTATGACGTCATTATTAGTATTATGACGTCAAAATGACGAGTTGGATGGCAGTATACTACTCCAATCGCATGGAAAACTAAATAAATAAAAAATAATGAAAGGGTTTGCTTTTACAAGGTGTGGATTAAATGCAATATTGTTAGATAATTCGGGATATTTTTTAACTTTCATATACTTTTTCCATTATGACGTCATTATTAGTATTATGACGTCAAAATGACGGATTACCTTCTAGTATTGAAATAAATGTGCATCTAATATTAAAATTGTTTACTATCTTTCATGAGATTATAATTTGAGAAGAGTGTGTTATGAGAAAGAGAGGTCAATTTATGGAATTACAAGAAGATTATTTTGAAAATCCTACTCCCCATTAAATGCTGAATATACGTAAGCCTAAAATCTTAAAATCATACAATATTTAATCACATATTTTTGGGATTAAATGTCACCTGCTTTAGATCGCACGTGGTTAGACCTCAAGTTATGAATGCGTAGGCCAGGGTTCGAATTTTTACCAAGGTATGGATGTTATTATATTGTTCTTTCTAGGAAACAAAGTCGGTTCTCCTATTGACTCCTTCCGTGATAAATTAGTCTTTAGAACTTTCGGTGTGCATTGAGTAATTGCCTCAAGACAAGTACCTATTTTATTGAAAGACCTTTCACATAAAGTTATTCTGTAAATCTTGATAGTATGTGATGTGAATCTAACAAATATTTTAAATGTTTGTGACGAGATTTTTTAAAATTTAGACAGTGAATTCAGGAGGAAAATGAAGAATCGGTCATTTATTTTTTCTTCGGAGATGTAATAAAAGAGAGAGAGAAAAATTGAAGGATAGCAAAGCTATATAATGACCATCTTCATGCAGTTGCGGATTTAATACATGTGTGTGCATACACATGAATAATTATGTTAACATGATAGAGGTTCATATTTCTGGTCATGCATGTTTCTTTTCTTCTTAAGATGTACAGTTCCAAAGCAAACTATCCAGATAATTATAAATTAAAACTAGTCATATTAATTTCCCGTAAATTTTACAAATTTTTGATGAAACATTCTGTCTTTAGTCCCCTCTTCCCCCTAAAGAAAAAAAAATAATGTCAAAACTTTATCCAGGTTAGAAATATGTTATAAATATCTTTTTCACTCCGCTTTAATAATTTGTTAGTTTTTACTTATGTACGCGTAGGGCTGATTGAAAAAATAATTAAAACCATCATAGTACATTTGAGTAGTGATTTTTTTAAACTACGTAAGGTAACAAGTTACTTCCACTCTAGAAACTTTTATGGGAAAAAGGTGAATGAAGGCCACAACACCAAAATTTATGAATGAATGCGTAAAAGTGCAACGTCCATTCAGGAAGTTTAAGTGGTAGTAAAATGGCACATTGTTTAGTGAATGAAATCGAAAGGCTGCACGTGAGAATAGATCACGAATTGAAGTGGTCACGCATATCGTGCCTAGATTGAAACAAGGGTTAAGTTCCGATTTTCTTTTTTTATCTACCTATTTGCAACGAAAATAAAAATCGACGCTATTAATCTATATCGTGACATAAAAGGCAGATAAAAATGAATTCCTGTTATAGCGGGAGAGTGGTTTTTATTTTCTTTATTAACTCCTACTTCCGTTCGGGAATTGAGTAACCAGCAGACATTATCTGAATTTAAGAGGAAATACAGCAAATGTTGAATTTGGAAAATTAAGACGTACTGATTGGAATGCTGAAAATTTTCGAAAATCACGTTGGAGAAAAAGATTAACTTAAGAAAAAAGACCAACTCCATTCCTTACATTTTTTCCCGAGGAGAATTTTCAACATATGCAATTAAACAAGATACAAGCGTCTGATGCATCACACCAATATGCATAAGGCCCTATCTGAAGAAAATTTTGATGTAGTGTAAAAATTAACGCATAGAGTTGGTAACTACTGTACAGCTTGAGATTGTGACATCACCTGAGATTAACCGTCTAAGCTCAGATTAATATCCATCATATCCCTGCATTATTATTTACTTCCTTTAAAGTATAGTGGAGCAAGGTTGTTAGGTGTCAATTTGTAGATAGATACAAGTCTCTATTAAATATAACTACAGATGAACAAATAAAAAAAAAATAAACTGACTTCAGCTATTAAAACGTCAGGAAATCGACAAGAAAAAGTAAAACGATGAAAAAATACACTGAAGTGCCACTGAATTAGGGATACCTACTTAGTAACGAGTTGGGCCTCCTCTGGCCTTGATAACGGCTGCCACACGACGAGGCATAGATTCAACAAGTTTCTGGAAACGTTCCACGGGAATGGCTTGCCAAATATTGGCTAAAGCTGTCCATAATTCAGTAAGGTTCGTTGGTGCTGTGTGATGGCCTTTCACGCCTTGTTCCAAAACATCCCAAAGATGCTCAATAGGATTTAAGTCTGGGCTTCTAGGTGGCCAATTCATGACAGAGAAGTCAGAGGAATGCTCATCCAACCAGCCAGTAGTCAACCGGGACTTGTGAGAGGTACAGTTGTCTTGCTGGAAAACTCCATTACCGTGCGGATAACAGAACAGCATAAACGGATGGAGGTGATCACCCAGCAACTCTACGTACCGAATTGCATTGAGGGAGGTTGGTACACGCACCAAAGATCCCAAACGCAAGAATATGTAAAATTTTATCGGGAGGATTATTGTCAGACATTTTATTACGTTTTCAGGTGGACCTATTGATACCGTAATGATAAATCAAATCAAGGGCAAAGACAGCTAAAAAGATCTATAATTCTCTTTTTATTAAGCAAGTATCTGAGTTTAATTTACCATTTTTATGAAAATCTGAGTGAAAGCTACCTTGGACGGCAAAAAATTGATTGAGATTTGAGTTAAAGAAGTTATAATATATGATAATTATTGAAATATTAAGAAATGTAATTCTACCTTTCCCAGATGTATTTCATACTTACCAGTTTAAGAGCGACTCCTGTTCTAGTTTTATTTTTATATTAGATTTTGGGATAAGGTAGTATTCATTAGAATTTAAATTACCTAAAATTTCTAGATTATCTATAAATGGGTCATCATTTTATTCGTCAAACATTAACATGTTTCTCCACCCATAAGAGGTGAACTGGTTGGATTTATTTTTTAAAACGAGTTTTACCTTTTAAATCTATAACAAAGGACATTTTCATAAAATAATTATTCATGGCGATCAAAACTAATAGCCTGTCTAGGAACGAATCGTATGCGAATTTAAAAAAAATTAACTATCAATTTTATAGCCCAAAAAGTATAACAAAATTTAAATTTTTAAGTAAAATACTGCTTTAAATAAGTTAAGTCACACTAGAGCGGAAGTGAAACTGTGTAGAATCTGTGTAGTAGTGCTAAGTTTTTATTTTAGCGCTGAAAAAGCTGGACATTAGCGTTAAATCACATTAACTATAACATACAATTTTATTTTATGACACGCCAGAAAGCACTTTGTTGACTTTGGATAAAAATTTCTAAGAGTGACTCAGTTCTCGTGCAGCAACGATAACAGAAATGTGTCTATGATTTCAAAGCACATTGTAACTATCACATCTCATCTGGGACGAAAGTGTTAACCCCCATAAGTCCCTGTTGCGACCAAAATGCAAATCCCCCTTGTAACATCGCAGTATTGTCAGAGGGATGTTTCAGAATATTTATTTCCAAACCGTTCATGATTGCTGTAGAGAGTTATGAAGTTATTCCGACCCATTTGGGCTCTGAAAAACGACTCATAATAATAGACATTTCTACATTGCTGCTTCGAAGCTGCAACTTTCCAACAACATACACTTAAGAGGATGGTGGACATTAACAAGCGATTTTTGAAATTTTTACTTCCGAGATATAAAATTTTGCATATATATATTCATTAAAGTATAACTATATCAAACACCTGATAAAATTTTACAAATATTTAAAAAAAAACTTTATTATTTTATAAATTGAAAATTTAATGTTTTTTAAAATTCTCCTTGCGATCCAATTTTTAACTCCCCCCCTTAATTTTGCATTTATATTGCTTATAAATACATTTTGAACAGAGTTATGTATTATTTTGTGCTTTCGTTGAATAGTTAATTTTCAAGAAATATTTTTATGCTTGTACTTTGAATTTTCATGAAATATTTGTACTTCTCTGCACTCTTTGAGTTAAATTTTGATAATCTGAATGATGTCGAAACCTAAAAGAGACGGATAGCTTTATTTTAATGTATTAGAGGAGTCTTTATTATAAATTTTATAAAATTTTGTCAAAAATTATGACGCAAGGAGCATTTCAAAGACTTATCTGAAAATTACCCATTTTGAGAAAAAGCCCTTTAAAAGATATTTTTTCACCTACCTTTAAGGGGATGGTGGACCTTCCAAAGCGATTTTTGAAATTTTTACCACTGAGATATGAAATTTTACATGTATATTCATTAAAGTATAACAATATTAAACGCTTTATAAAATTTTATAAATTTAAAAAAAAATGTTATAATTGAAAAATTGAAATTAAATTACCCTTTTTTTAAAATGCCCTTTAAGACTCAATTTTTAACTTTCCCCCATAATTTTGCATTTATATTGGTTATAAATACTTTCTGAACAAAGTTATGTATTTTTTGTGCTTTCGTTGAATAGTTAATTTTTAGGAAATATTTTTATGCTTGTACTCTGAATTTTCGTGAAATTTTTGTACCTTTCTACACTTAAGTTAAACTTTGATAACCTGAATGACCTCGAATCCTAAAATGGATACATAACTTTATTTTCATGTATTACAGGAGTCTTTATTATAAATGTCATAAAATTTCGTCAAAAATTATGACGCGAGGGGCATTTTAAAGACTTACAAATCTGGAAATGACTCATTTTGAGAAAAAGCCATTTAAAAGATGTTTTTTCACCTACCTTTAATACTTACTTTTGTAAAGCCACCAAGTTTTCATTTTACCTTTCGCTACATATTTTAAATGCATTTCATTCCAATATTTACATGTTTTTAAAATACTAATACATCCCCCAAAAAATTCCAATTTTTGCTCGATTTTCGGTAATTTGAAAGTCCACCATCCCCTTAATATTTACGCTTCTAAAGCCACCAAGTTTTCATATTACTTTACATTACGTATTTTAAAAGCATTTTATTCCAGCATTTACATATTTAAAAAATATTAATACGCCCAAAGAAAAAGTCCAATATTTGTTCGATTTTTTGTAATTTGAAAGTCCACCATCCCCTTAATTCCCTGTGAACATGTCCGTGACCTTATGTTTACTTTTCCTTTTGTCGTAATGCTATATCAAACTGTATGTCATAATGCTGTGTCGCCTTCATCCAAGAGAAAGTAGATGGGGCGACGTTAAACTCTGAGAAAATATAGAGATTTTCAAATGAAGATAAGTTTCTACAAAGGGGGGTGGGGTAACACGAGGCGCGAGAAAGCGGAGGTGGCGAATTTCTCGAGGCCCCTTAATCATGGGGGCCAGGTGTCGGTTCATCACGCATCGCACGCTCATCACATTACTCGTCCCTTCTGTATATTCTCACGCCTGTTTGCTAGATGCGGTGATAAATGCCTCCGTGTGGCACTATTATTGCCGCAGATCCATCGTTCCACCGATTCTATCAAAGAGAAAATGTTTGTAATTACTGGAATCTAGAAAAGGATATGCCGATGGAAAACGTTGCAACCTTTACAGCACGAGGCTACAGGCGATATAACCAAGATGTTAAATTTATAACATTAAATACTGGAGATTTCTGTTTGGATATTGGTATAATTATGTCATCTAAATCCTAATTAGAACCCTTTTAAATTTGTATTTCTGCTTAGTTATATGTGCATCTTTTCCTTTTAAATTTACTCTGAGGAACTATTGAATTACCTTAATGTTCCAAATAGAATTCAGGTTGGTTGGTTGGGGTTTATTGGCGCAAGGTCCAGAGAGGACAAGCTGCGCCAAATATATGGTAAAACCCGAAAAAGCATATATATAATAAACATGTTTCCATTTGTTGACCAACAAAATCCATTAAAACTATGAGAGAAACACACACACAAGTGGAGGAAAGTGATAAAACAATTAAAAAGAACCAATCAAAAAACACCACATAAAAACACAGATATAAAGTATAGTGTAAAAGTGATGGATACCCATACAAATGGTTAAAATATTCATATTAAAAGGTGAGAAACACAGTAATATAGAAAAGGTGATAAAAAGGTCAAACATGGAAGGTGATAAGTGTCTTATATAAAAAGTGAGACCAGTCGTGAAAATAGGTGACAACCACAGCCATATACATAATAGGCAGTAAAACTAGTCCTAGTGCCAAAAAGATGAATATTATTAAAACATATTTCTATCTGGAGCTAATAGAAACTATCACTTGTTTGGCGACCATTATTAAAATGTTAAAATTTCTCTTTTCAAAAACGCTTAATTACAAGAATTCACTGTCCCAATAAGAACTTCGATTTGGTAATTCCTTTTGGTTAAAAATACATTTAAAATGAAAATTTAACTAAGGATAGTTGTGGATTATTCACTCTTTTTGTATCAGCTTTATTAGAAAGTGTATAAAATTTAAATAGTTCATTGCAAATTTCAAATTCGTGATAATTGCATAAAATAAACCATACGCGGGCACAGTATATAAAAAAGTAGACATCCCGTAAGAAAAAAATGCTATGTTAGGTGTGTCGCTATAAGGTTAAAAGTGGTTAATATTTTATGCACTTCAAATATATTTCATGAATATGTACTTTAAAGGTAAAATATATAAGTGCTCTATGCATAAAGATTCGTAATAATATTATAAATTATACCACAGGGGAAACTAAAATGAATTTAATTCTCATGTGGTATTTCCTTTCAAAACGGTTTTTAAAATGTGTAAGGAAAAAATAAAGCTTAGTTTACCATTGATCGGCATCAAGTGGGTATTAATTCTATCTTAAAAGTGTTTTCTTTAACCGCAGTTGCCCTGGCAGTTCTTGGGACTCTCATTTGATAAAAAGACCTTTTCTCTGTTCTCGGTACAATTTAAAATGAAAAGACAAATCTGTATTTTAAGTTTCAGACACCAAGGTTCTTATTCTGCACTAGCTGAATACCCGTGCTTCGCTACGGAGTACATTCAAATGAAATACAACGGTGAATGTATGCAATTAATGCCAAAAAAATATATTTATAAAAAAAATCGTAACGGATATTTTTTATAGACAAAATAATGTAGAAGAAAATATTCAAATTAAATACAACGGTCAATGTATGCAATTAATTTATAGGTTTAATATCCATAAAACATACAAATTTGAATTAAATTCTTAAAAAACTTCCATCTCAATTGGTCTACTGGTTGAATTTTATCTTTTACCGTATTTTAATATTTTTTGGGGTAAATTTATTTCGTTCTTATGCACGTGACACCAAATTAATTTAAAGTATCACAAACACCACGTGACCAGCATTCAATAAATTAAATTCTAAAAATTAATCTTTAAAAATTCACCAAAAATCAGAAAACTGAGGTAAAGATTCGAAAATGATTTCATTTTAAAGGAATTTTTATGATCTTTCTCGTGATATAAATTTTATGATTCTCAAATTATTTTTTTAAATGCAAACTTTAAAGAATATTACAAAAACGGCTTTAAAATTTAATTAAAAAAAATCTAAGAAGAATTTTTCAAAAATCTTTCTTAGTGCACCAATACATTATGAGAAGAATCGCCATGCAAAATTCCAGCCCTTTAGGTCCAGCGGTTTGGTCTGTGCGTTATCTGTCAGTCAGTTACGGAACTGTTTAATATACAGTGGAATCTCGATCGATCGTTTTCGGATCCATCGTTTTTCCGTATGTGTCGTTCATTTTATCCAGTTCCAACTATCAAATTGCTTTGTTATGTTTCCGCATTTATCCTTTTCCCGCATTTATCGTTCATTTCAATCGGTCCCTTGAAAAACGATAGATCGAGATTCCACTGTATATAAATGAAACGTGGGAATTTATCTTATGCCCAAAAATTATTAGTTTTTTTCCCCTTAAGCTGAATTAAATTCCGTGTTCTAAGGCTAAATTTACAAACTTTTATAACGGCACCTACCGCGCTATTCACACGTGGGAAAAAAGTTCAAATCAAGCAATCTACAAGTGTCATTAAAATGCGATAAGTCATGACAGCGTTATTATTAGCAATATTATAACTAATGCAAAACCTGTCAGGCTCCGACGTTCACGCTCCTTTTTGGTAAATGATCTGCATCACCTCCGTCCAAGACATCCCCGTAAACTTAACATGCAAATGCGAAAGGACGTAATGGCCGTCCATTAGAAAACGCACAATTGTCAGCATGTATTCAAATTACCGAAACCTTGTGTCAGTTCCGAATACCCGGATCCTCAGAGATTTCCGTCACGTGCGCTTTTTTGAATTATTTCAATCAGGAGTCTGCCTGCGAGAGCTTCGATTAAAAAAATTCACCGACTGCTAATCGAGGCTCCGTCGGGAATTCATTTAAATTCTTGACGAGTTTTAAGGCGACCGGCGCTAGAGGACTTGATTAACGATTAAAGTGAATTTGAAAGGCTGTACACCTAAAAAAAAAAAAAACCGGCTGGAAGATAATGTTAAGTTAAAAAGGCTGGAGTATTTTTGCTTTTAAGGTTACAGGGAACGACTTACTGGAGTTTATTAACAAGACTATATTTTCTTCGGTTACTAGACTACTTCAAAATTAGTTGATAGACAAGAGTTATCGGGAGATCTAATTTCTAAACTAAACTCAGAGATTGGAAGAACAACTTGGTCACCTGGTATACCTTTCGTAATATTTAGAAGGTGAGTTTTAAAGAAGAATATCTTCAGTTGTTTAATGGTGGGTTATACTATTTGCATAGTTATCAAGGGTAAAAAAAAAAAAATGAAGTTCATAATAAGCTACCAGTATAGATTTCATAATTGAAAAATTGAATATGTTTTAATTATTAGGTAGCAAATTAGCGTTTGGTATTGTCGAAATGCAGAACTATTAAATCATTTCTTCATATTTTAGTATTTTACAAGGCCATACTCATTTAAAGCGTCTAAAAAACTAATTGGCAAAAATAAAAATAAAAAAAATTGCTAATGGAATGTGAGAAAACACTTAACTAGCGCGAAATATTAAAATACCTGAGAGCGGATTTGTATAAATAATATAAAATACTGAGTCAAATGTAACAATAATTATATTAGACATATTTGTGCGTAATTAATTACACTACAAAAATACAAAACAAGTACTTACATTGACGTTTGTATTACATGTAATACAAACTTTTTATTATGCATAATAAAAAGACCTTTCTCATGCAAACTGATGAGATACCTTATGGTACAACTCGGAGCTGCACTAGCATTTTTACATGCAATACCTAATAGACCGTCCTTTGGATGACAAAAATGCTTAACGCAGGTTTCATACAAATTTATGTGGCTTATCCCGATAGGCAACTCTAAAATGTGGCTGAAATTTGGCTGTAGTATGTGATACAGGTAGTAAAAGGATTGAAGGGGAATTTTAAAATTTTACCAAATCTCAAAAAGTATAATGAACTTGAGGGCCAATGTTTGAATACAAGTGCCTCCGCATTGGTTAAAAAAAAAAAAAAAAAAAAAAAAAAAAAAAAAAAAAAAAAAAAAAAAAAAAAAAAAAAAAATAATAATGAACTTGAAACCATTCTGAACCTTCAGATAATTATTGATGTTATAATTTGAAACTTCGGGGTTTTTCCCTTCACGGAAAAATTGTTTCGGCATTAGCATTAGATTTTGAGGTCAGCGCCTCGGCTTGTTGCTTTGGTTCGGTAAAACTTGCTATTTACTTGGATTTTATCTGCAAATTAAGAAAATTAAGAGTGGTTGTAGCGAAAAGATTAGCAGAAGGTAATGTGAACCGAGTCATATAGGTTATACATTCTCGATTCCTTTGTCACGCTTTTCCTTTCTCCCTTTCAAAAAGGATTTCTGCCAGTTTCACCGTGTTCAGCTTGTCTAAATTTTTTTCAAAGAAAGTATGACAAGGAAGTGGACCTGAATGACTCTGTGGACCTGAATCATCTGAATAAGCACGCAATACTTCATATATGCACACACAGCTTATCATCTTCTGGCAGAAAATTTTCAGTGTCTGCAATCTACCAACCCAACATCAAGGCCTTGTTTGCATAGCATCCTTAGCGTTGTGTAGCGTCAACGTTTCGAAATCCTTTTAACCACAGTCCTCCAAACAATTTGCCATGAAATTGTAAAGTCTTTATCTTTTCTGGGTAAAACGAAATGATAAATTCTTCACATCGTCAGCATATCTATTTTAAGGTAAAAAATTTAGTCATGCAAAGAACATATCCTTTTAAAAGTTCAGTGTAGCAGTCCAGGATAGGATTACATCATAAATAATTAGCACAAAATGAGACAAAGTATTTTACAACATCTTTATAGGAACGTAAATAATCTTCACTCATGCTGAACATCTGCAACAGGTACAATAGAGAACGTGAGCTGGGTTTTACAACAAAGTTACATAAGATCTTTTCCCCAAATAATTTTTTCAAGGTCTCACCTTCAGCAGATCACCTATAGGGAGCTCTGGTTAGGTAAAAACAAGTTCTTGAGGCTTTGTTTCAGTGAATTTAGCCAACACCCTATGAAAAGAGTAATGGTATAATTAATCAGTAACAGTGTACGAATGACAGAAATGCTCATTAAACTTGAAGGTGAAGAAACAATGTGAAAGAAAAGATAATTTAGAATAGTATGAATGGCAGTATAATCTTTCATACACAAGACTTTGAGAGATACAGACATAAACTTCTGTAAAAGATAAGAATTTATTTTTATGATTTTCAATTTCTTATTTTAGTATTTTTTTCTGCATGGGTAAGTCACGGTTTAAGAACACTTACTTTGTCAGAGCTAAGTTGTAATCGTGTCTGTTTCATTCATAAATGCAACAGACGTATCTCTGTATACTGATTTCAAAAGATCACCGTAGCTTTCTTAATTTGCAGCAAACCCTTATTCATTCAGTGATTGTGACCATTGGATATGCCGCGAGTGTAAGTATCTTAAGCCAAAACTCTCTCATGACTTATTAAGTCCTACATAGAGCATATTACCCATTATAGCTGCAGCCACTACTTTAAGATTTAAAATTAACTAACTGTTTGAGATGCACAGGGAAGAAAAATCTTAATCTTTTAATGTTTTTTCTCGGAATTTAATAAATATGTGCGTAATTTTTGTTTCTATATAAATTCCAATGAAAAGACACAACAGCTATAAAACTGCCCTGCCAGAAAAAAAAAATGGCCTCTCATGAACTAGACTGGAAAACTGTTGACTTATGGGCAGACATCCTCTGACTTAATTTTCATCTCCAATTGCGAATTGATGCATTAGTTGATGAACAATATTTGATAGCTATAAATTTCGACCCCAGACAAGGTACACACGCATATTACGATAGCCAGACAGATAAGCAGGCATATTAATGCGCCCGATGGGCTTCGCATCGCCAACAGAATCGTTCAAAATATTAATGACCGACCCTGCACTTCTCCCGATGAAACCAGAGGGAGAGATATTGCACGTAAACTTATTCATCGTAATCAGTATCGAATCATCAATATCAGCGTCGCTTGATGAGTCCCTGGGAAACGGTCTCTACCAGTTTCCAGTCCTCCCTTCCCGATTAGTCGCCGTGTATGTTTTGGGGTCCGGGGCCTGTCATTATGCTAATGGCTCATCCGCGGTAATTGAGGGCCTGGGCTTAATTAATGTGCCACATTTCGAAGCCGAGGTGCCTGCACTGACGCGTCCCATGCCCGCTAGTGTGGTTGAGCCCCATTACAGCGCCGATCTCGCAAATTAGAGAGGCCAGCCTGTTGGCTGCCTTTCGTTGCAAGTGCAAATAGGTGTGGAGGGGCAATGCCTCTCGGTGTCGAGTGCCTGAATATTTTTGCTGTTGTTGATGTCGCCAGGCGTGTGAGCAGAATACCGTTACTGCGGTTGGTGTCAAAAGGTTTCTTGGAATGGGGTGAAGTTTAACTCGTGAGGTGGACGATTAACTTCGCGCATTCTGTAGATGTAGGGGAAGAATGTGGCGGCAGACAAGAATTGGGTGCGAATGCATTAATACATCAAGCATTATAATTAGCGCAAACCCCCTAGTTATGCCACTATCTCCAAGATCAGGGATAAGATGAGAACCCCTTAAAACCACTGTAAACAAGGCTATTTTTTTTTATTAATTTTTAAAGTATGCTGTTTGTTCATGGAACTTGGTTTTTTCACCTCTTTTTTGGTGTGGAATATAATAGCACAAATTTCAAATAAATAAGGCTTTCGATTTTTTAATAAACTGCCACTATCTCTAAGATCAGGAACAAGATGAGAACGCCTTTAAACCACCGTAAACAAGGCTATACTTTTATTAATTTTTAAAGTATGCTGTTTGTTCATGGAACTTGGTTTTCTCTCCTCTTGTTTTGCTATGTAATATAATGGCACAAATTTCAAATAAATAAGGCTTTCGATTTTTTAATAAACTGCCACTATCTCTAAGATCAGGAACAAGATGAGAACGCCTTTAAACCACCGTAAACAAGGCTATACTTTTATTAATTTTTAAAGTATGCTGTTTGTTCATGGAACTTGGTTTTGTCTCCTCTTGTTTTGCTATGTAATATAATGGCACAAATTTCAAATAAATAAGGCTTTCGATTTTTTAATAAACTGCCACTATCTCTAAGATCAGGAACAAGATGAGAACGCCTTTAAACCACCGTAAACAAGGCTATACTTTTATTAATTTTTAAAGTATGCTGTTTGTTCATGGAACTTGGTTTTCTCTCCTCTTGTTTTGCTATGTAATATAATGGCACAAATTTCAAATAAATAAGGCTTTCGATTTTTTAATAAACTGCCACTATCTCTAAGATCAGGAACAAGATGAGAACGCCTTTAAACCACCGTAAACAAGGCTATACTTTTATTAATTTTTAAAGTATGCTGTTTGTTCATGGAACTTGGTTTTGTCTCCTCTTGTTTTGCTATGTAATATAATGGCACAAATTTCAAATAAATAAGGCTTTCGATTTTTTAATAAACTGCCACTATCTCTAAGATCAGGAACAAGATGAGAACGCCTTTAAACCACCGTAAACAAGGCTATACTTTTATTAATTTTTAAAGTATGCTGTTTGTTCATGGAACTTGGTTTTCTCTCCTCTTGTTTTGCTATGTAATATAATGGCACAAATTTCAAATAAATAAGGCTTTCGATTTTTTAATAAACTGCCACTATCTCTAAGATCAGGAACAAGATGAGAACGCCTTTAAACCACCGTAAACAAGGCTATACTTTTATTAATTTTTAAAGTATGCTGTTTGTTCATGGAACTTGGTTTTCTCTCCTCTTGTTTTGCTATGTAATATAATGGCACAAATTTCAAATAAATAAGGCTTTCGATATTTTAATAAACTGCCACTATCTCTAAGATCAGGAACAAGATGAGAACGCCTTTAAACCACCGTAAACAAGGCTATACTTTTATTAATTTTTAAAGTATGCTGTTTGTTCATGGAACTTGGTTTTCTCTCCTCTTGTTTTGCTATGTAATATAATGGCACAAATTTCAAATAAATAAGGCTTTCGATTTTTTAATAAACTGCCACTATCTCTAAGATCAGGAACAAGATGAGAACGCCTTTAAACCACCGTAAACAAGGCTATACTTTTATTAATTTTTAAAGTATGCTGTTTGTTCATGGAACTTGGTTTTGTCTCCTCTTGTTTTGCTATGTAATATAATGGCACAAATTTCAAATAAATAAGGCTTTCGATTTTTTAATAAACTGCCACTATCTCTAAGATCAGGAACAAGATGAGAACGCCTTTAAACCACCGTAAACAAGGCTATACTTTTATTAATTTTTAAAGTATGCTGTTTGTTCATGGAACTTGGTTTTCTCTACTCTTGTTTTGCTATGTAATATAATGGCACAAATTTCAAATAAATAAGGCTTTCGATTTTTTAATAAACTGCCACTATCTCTAAGATCAGGAACAAGATGAGAACGCCTTTAAACCACCGTAAACAAGGCTATACTTTTATTAATTTTTAAAGTATGCTGTTTGTTCATGGAACTTGGTTTTCTCTCCTCTTGTTTTGCTATGTAATATAATGGCACAAATTTCAAATAAATAAGGCTTTCGATTTTTTAATAAACTGCCACTATCTCTAAGATCAGGAACAAGATGAGAACCCCTTAAAACCATCGTAAACAAGGCTACACTTTTATTAATTTTTAAAGTATGCTGTTTGTTCATGGAACTTGGTTTTCTCTCCTCTTGTTTTGCTATGTAATATAATGGCACAAATTTCAAATAAATAAGGCTTTCGATTTTTTAATAAACTGCCACTATCTCTAAGATCAGGTACAAGATCATAACCCCTTTAAACCACCGTAAACAAGGCTATAATTTTATTAATTTTTAAAGTATGCTGTTTGTTCATGGAACTTGGTTTTCTCTCCTCTTGTTTTGCTATGTAATATAATAGCACAAATTTCAAATAAATAAGGCTTTCGATTTTTTAATAAACTGCCACTATCTCTAAGATCAGGTACAAGATGAGAACCCCTTAAAACCACTGTAAACAAGGCTATTTTTTTTTATTAATTTTTAAAGTATGCTGTTTGCTCATGGAACTTGGTTTTTTCACCTCTTTTTTGGTGTGGAATATAATAGCACAAATTTCAAATAAATAAGGCTTTCGATTTTTTTAAAAACTGCCACTATCTCTAAGATCAGGAACAAGATGAGAACCCCTTAAAACCATCGTAAACAAGGTTATACATTTATTAATTTTTAAAGTATGCTGTTTGTTCATGGAACTTGGTTTTCTCTCCTCTTGTTTTGCTATGTAATATAATGGCACAAATTTCAAATAAATAAGGCTTTCGATTTTTTAATAAACTGCCACTATCTCTAAGATCAGGTACAAGATCATAACCCCTTTAAACCACCGTAAACAAGGCTATAATTTTATTAATTTTTAAAGTATGCTGTTTGTTCATGGAACTTAGTTTTCTCTCCTCTTGTTTTGCTATGTAATATAATGGCACAAATTTCAAATAAATAAGGCTTTCGATTTTTTAATAAACTGCCACTATCTCTAAGATCAGGAACAAGATGAGAACCCCTTAAAACCATCGTAAACAAGGCTACACTTTTATTAATTTTTAAAGTATGCTGTTTGTTCATGGAACTTGGTTTTCTCTCCTCTTGTTTTGCTATGTAATATAATGGCACAAATTTCAAATAAATAAGGATTTCGATTTTTAATAAACTGCCACTATCTCTAAGATCAGGTACAAGATCATAACCCCTTAAAATCATCGTAAACAAGGCTACACTTTTATTAATTTTTAAAGTATGCTGTTTGTTCATGGAACTTGGTTTTCTCTCCTCTTGTTTTGCTATGTAATATAATGGCACAAATTTCAAATAAATAAGGATTTCGATTTTTAATAAACTGCCACTATCTCTAAGATCAGGTACAAGATCATAACCCCTTAAAATCATCGTAAACAAGGCTACACTTTTATTAATTTTTAAAGTATGCTGTTTGTTCATGGAACTTGGTTTTCTCTCCTCTTGTTTTGCTATGTAATATAATGGCACAAATTTCAAATAAATAAGGATTTCGATTTTTTAATAAACTGCCACTATCTCTAAGATCAGGTACAAGATCATAACCCTTTAAAACCATCGCAAACAAGGCTATAATTTTATTAATTTTTAAAGTATGCTGTTTGTTCATGGAACTTAGTTTTCTCTCCTCTTGTTTTGCTATGTAATATAATGGCACAAATTTCAAATAAATAAGGCTTTCGATTTTTTAATAAACTGCCACTATCTCTAAGATCAGGAACAAGATGAGAACCCCTTAAAACCATCGTAAACAAGGCTACACTTTTATTAATTTTTAAAGTATGCTGTTTGTTCATGGAACTTGGTTTTCTCTCCTCTTGTTTTGCTATGTAATATAATGGCACAAATTTCAAATAAATAAGGATTTCGATTTTTAATAAACTGCCACTATCTCTAAGATCAGGTACAAGATCATAACCCCTTAAAATCATCGTAAACAAGGCTACACTTTTATTAATTTTTAAAGTATGCTGTTTGTTCATGGAACTTGGTTTTCTCTCCTCTTGTTTTGCTATGTAATATAATGGCACAAATTTCAAATAAATAAGGATTTCGATTTTTTAATAAACTGCCACTATCTCTAAGATCAGGTACAAGATCATAACCCTTTAAAACCATCGCAAACAAGGCTATAATTTTATTAATTTTTAAAGTATGCTGTTTGTTCATGGAACTTAGTTTTCTCTCCTCTTGTTTTGCTATGTAATATAATGGCACAAATTTCAAATAAATAAGGCTTTCGATTTTTTAATAAACTGCCACTATCTCTAAGATCAGGAACAAGATGAGAACCCCTTAAAACCATCGTAAACAAGGCTACACTTTTATTAATTTTTAAAGTATGCTGTTTGTTCATGGAACTTGGTTTTCTCTCCTCTTGTTTTGCTATGTAATATAATGGCACAAATTTCAAATAAATAAGGCTTTCGATTTTTTAATAAACTGCCACTATCGCTAAGATCAGGAACAAGATGAGAACCCCTTAAAACCATCGTAAACAAGGCTATACTTTTATTAATTTTTAAAGTATGCTGTTTGTTCATGGAACTTGGTTTTCTCTCCTCTTGTTTTGCTATGTAATATAATGGCACAAATTTCAAATAAATAAGGATTTCGATTTTTTAATAAACTACCACTATCTCTAAGATCAGGTACAAGATGAGAACCCCTTAAAACCACTGTAAACAAGGCTATTTTTTTTTATTAATTTTTAAAGTATGCTGTTTGTTCATGGAACTTGGTTTTTTCACCTCTTTTTTGGTGTGGAATATAATAGCACAAATTTCAAATAAATAAGGCTTTCGATTTTTTAATAAACTGTCACTATCTCTAAGATCAGGTACAAGATGAGAACGCCTTTAAACCACCGTAAACAAGGCTATACTTTTATTAATTTTTAAAGTATGCTGTTTGTTCATGGAACTTGGTTTTTTCTCCTCTTTTTTGGTGTGAAATATAATAGCACAAATTTCAAATAAATAAGGTTTTCGATTTTTTAAAAACTGAATACTCTCCCCCCCCCCCCACACACGAACACACTCACAAAATCATCTGAATACATTTGTTTTCACTTTTACTGAATTTCAAAACAACTGTTGTCCCCAAGATTGAAAAAATAACCTGTCTTTTTAATTTCATTAACGTTCAAACACGCTCATTTAAAAAAAAAAATAATAAATGTTTCGAAAGCAATTATAAACCCTGTGAAATGAATCAATGTCATAAAAATTAACAATATTGTTTATAATGTGCTGCCGTTACGCAATATTGAAATGATCTACAATAAAGTGATAACTGAGCATAAGCGTATTTAGCAAAAATATTAACTTTTGATTCAGATTCTTTGGTGCACAATTAAATGGAACACATCCTTGTTAAATTTCTCGCCTTAGTTGTCCTAAATATGGACTTGAAATGAATGTATCCTTCCAATGTATGTGTACAAGTAACTTCAGTCGCATTTTATTTATCGTCCTTTGACTACTGCGTTGTCTAATTCTGAGTTCTAGTTACTCAAGTTGGCAGGGGAATGCCTGGCTAAATGCTGCATTTGAACGATGCGAGAATGTTTTATTCTTCCCCTTTTCCTTCTAATTAAAAGGTAAGAAATAACCAAAAATCAAAGATTATTCGGGAAAAGACGATTGTTCGGTCTCTTTAAAGAGCACATGGAAAACCTCCCATTCATTTTTAATCCTAAAATTTGTGCCCTTTTTATTGAAAAATATGTGTTTTAACACATATACAATATATAATATATAATTAATTATATATTATATATTATATAATATATTATATATTATATATCAATATATAATATATTATAAATACAGAAGAAAAATATTGACCAAAAATAAAAATAAATAATGATCACATTTAAAAACACAGAACAAAATAGGCTTTTTCGTATAGTATATGCCCACTAGACTACATTTTTAACGACCTGAAAATTGTTTTTCGCTGCACGTAAATGGCAACGCTGTCAAGGGTAAAGCTTGAGGTTGTGTACATTATTTATTTATTTATTTTTTTTTTTTTGCGCCTTTTCATACATATACTAGACCAGGTCTGCACAACATACGGGACACGGGCCACGGGCCACATGCAACCTGGCAGCACTCACTCTATGGCCCACGAAGCCTTTTGTAAAGACTAAAATCTAAATACGGAATATAATTTTTAGATTTATAATATTACGAAAGGAATTTTTAGCGATGAATATTAATATTTATTTAATATTTTAAATAATCAGTAATTTATTTTTTGTTAGGTAAAATATCTTTCTTTTTCCCATCTATCCTATTTTTTCGCGGTCGTAGCAGCTTTCTATAAAGTAATAAGGCCTTCATCGCATTGCCAGCTGTTCAAGCCTGTACTAGACATAAAAAGAAAGTCTAGCGGGACATTTGCGTAAGGCAGAATCGTATGAAAATCCAGAACGTAAATGAAAATTCGGATTCTCCGAAAAGGCCCGTTTTCATATCCTTCGACTCTTCAATAACCCTCTATCTCACTTAACCGCCATTGACAATGGCCGAGGATGAAGAAGAACAGCGTGATATTGCAATCATGCCCTCTTGTGAGGTCGTGATTCACTAACTGATTCCATCGAATCCCTGATTAAAAAATAGGCCGAACGCTATACAGAAATACTGCTGAGAGGCGCGATTATCCGAAATTAGCGATCAAGATTTTCGCGGGTGGTGGCAACACCGGAGGAACGAAAATTGCAGTCAATTGACGGTCATTTGATCCATCTAAATATTTCAAGGGAGAAAATCGGCATTTAATTTGCAGAGATTCGAATCTCAATTGTTTTACGTTTCGCTTTCTTAGCGTCGAAGTAGGAGGTGTTCCTCGTATCTGATTGGCGTTTAGAGGCCTTGGAAGGGAGATGTTTTTTAAAAGCATTATCTGAGAAATTAAAGCTGAAGAAACGGGGGACGAGAAAAGATAAACCTTGCATAACACTGAAGTAAGGCTTTTAAATTTTAAGAACATTGTTAGCTCAAATGTAGCTTTTTCAATTCCTACTATTAGTTCACACTCTCTCTATATATATCTTGTTCAAATTTTCAATCGTTAATAAAAGTACTTTTTATTCATCCACTCAAGTTCAAATACATTTTTTTAAACTTGTAGTGGATGACACTTGATGTTAATACAGTTTTTTCAAATATTGATTCATTAATTAAATTTAATTAATCAATTTTAATTTTAGACCTAGAGCGTCTCTTGCTCTTGAATAGTAATTTCCCTATTCTTACCGTGTAAACGGTAGCACTGCGGTATCGCGGGCTTCTCCCGTCCTGTAGGTTGCGAGATCGAATCCCCAACCTGACAAACTTCTTCTCTCTCTTTCCCCCCCTCCTAATCTCGCACAGTAGGCAAGGTTCTGGCAGGCAGTCCTTTTTTTCAATTCCTACTATTAGTTCACACTCAAATTTTTCTTTGTTGACCTAAGTAGGAATTGACTTTAAAAACTTTTTTTTTATATATTACTTTTTGATTGTGAGAATACAGTTATCTCTTCATTTTGCCATCTAATACGCATACATACGCCTAGAAAATCAGAATGTACGTGCTAGAAAGTCTGTATGTAAATGACATTTCTTTCTGGTGTACTACAATGTGCGGCCATTCATTTCCAGGACTTATCTAATAACCCCAGAAAATATCACCTGAAATACATACCCATTTAATATGCTTCGAAGTAACTCCCACCTGCCGTAATGCACTTCTGTGCTCGGCTGTATAACTTTCGGAAACAACTTATAAAGTCCTCCTTCGGAATGCTATTTAATGTGGACGTAACCGTTTTCTTGATGACCTCGACATCCTCAAATCTTGTTCCCTTCAGCTAATTGGCCCGGCATGAAATCGTGGAGACGCAGCATCCTCTGTCTATACTCTCCGAACTTAGCACCGGCAGACTTTTTCTTGTTTCCAAAACTGAAAGATTTGATGAAGGGAGCAAGATAGATTTGAGGATGTCGAAGCCATCAAGAAAACGGTGACTTCCACGTTAAAGAGCGTTCCGAAAGAGGACTTTAAAAGCTGTTTCCGAAACTTATACAGCCAAGCACAGAAGTGCATTACGACAGGTGGGAGTGATCTTAAATGGTTATGTGTTTCATGTAATATTTTCTGGAGTTATTAGACCGGTCCTGGGAATTAATGGCCGCACCTTGTATAAAGGTCTGTTACTAAGAAAAATCACAATCAAGAAATCATATGTGCGTATGGTGTAAGATGCAACTAAGATCCAAGAGGTTTGTCAGCATTTTTACTTCCGTACGCCTTCGGCGATGATATTTTGAATTTTGTCTTTTTACTGTTTTTTTTTATAATGACATGTAAGTTAAAACTTGGAAAAGTGTTTTAAAAAGTTTAACTAGTACATTAAAATAATTTTTTAGAGGTGTGTGTGTGTGGGGGGGGGGGGACTGGAAATAAATGGGTGAAAATTTGACATTTCTGCAAAACATGATAACTCAAAAATAAACAATTATACTTACCATTTTATAAATTGGAGAATGAAGATAATAACTTTCTCTATGGAATGCAGTATTCTCAGGATTATACTCTGTTAATCTCAGGGTCTGTAGCAGTTAAAGTACTTATGTACAGAAAAATCACTTTAAATTCACTGTCACTTGCAATTCGTACCTATGTGAACAAAAAAAAAAACTAATTAATCTGCAATTATGAGCATGGTCTGTTCTCTTTATAAACTTTTAAAGATAAAGTATGCAAAATTTTAAGACATTTTAAGCATCACTTTTTGTTATAAGAAGTTTTGCGTCTAGAGAAACGATCAAAAAATTAATTTTGAGAAAACGCTAAAAATAACTTTGCGACACGTTTCTTACTTTAAAAATAACTATTTCCATACTAAAATCCACCAAATTTATAAAGTCAAAGAGAATTAGAAATATAAATGATTATGCTTTAATGTTATTGAAAAAAAAATCGATATTTTGACCGAAAATGCCGTTTTAAAGGTGTACGGATACCTAAAGTACAATTTGCTTGCTTGGTGTTATTTTTTTTAATAATAAGTGCAATTTAAAAAGAGATAAATCTAGATAAGATGAAAAGATTATACCACGAAAGTATAAGTTACGTACGCCATTCTAATATAAAAATAAATTTTACATAACTCTATTCCGAACACAGCTCTATAACTTGTGCCCGCAAATCTTCCAAACTAGCATTACTTATGCAAGGTCTAAACTACATACCTGCAAGCTCTGCCTTCTTCCAGATATCCTATTTTAGTCGGATTCACAATGCTTCATTGCTAATTCAACGCAATAGGACAGTAACTAGCCGTGAATTACCTCATGACAGTAACTAGCCGTGAATTACCGTGGTCCCCATAAAGACACCGGTCGTTTGCTAATGAGTTCCGAATTATGTGGTTAAAAAATAGTAGAAGTGCAATAAAGAGTATTTACTGGTTCAAAATAAAAATAAATTTTAGACTGGGGAAAATAAAAACTCTTTGTGATAGGGAGAAACTTTGTTATAGATTTTTGTTAAGAGAGAACAACTTACAGTTGTTTGCCTGTCTTTGTAAAAATATCGTGCTCTCCACATTATACTGAAATTACGACAAACTTGATTTCGTGATCAGATTTAACGATTAAAGATTAGCAACAAATAAGAATAAATGTGAGGCGAAACTTAATTAGGGGATGCGGAAATTAATAATGAAAATGTGAGCTTGACTACATTGATACAAGTTATAATTTTATTATGAAATGAATGCTATAAGATTTAATTTCTCTTTTAGTTTAAATTTGCAGAAATGACATGGCATAGTTTACAAAAGAGATGGCTAATGAATTACTATGAACGAGTTTCTGTGAAAATCGTTAAACATATTTTGAATAATGAAAATTGCATAGCGTATTGATGTATTTACGATAGTTGCTGAATGTGGCTAAAATATGTAGTGTATTTTGGATTTACTATTGAGTTGGAATAACTATTCGTTTTGGATTTACTATTCGTTTACTAATGAGTTCAGAATTATGTGGTTAAATAATAGTAGAAGTGCAATAAAGAGAGTTTATTGGTTCAAAATAAAAAGAAATTTTAGATTGGGGAAAATAAAAACAAAAAACTCTTTGTGATAGGGAGAAACTTCGTTATAGATTTTTGTTAAGAGAGAACAACTTACAGTTGTCTGCTGTCTTTGTGCAGATATCGTGCTCTCCACATTATACTGAAATTACGACAAACTTGATTTCGTGATCAGATTTAACGATTAAAGATTAGCAACAAATAAGAATAAATGTGA
The DNA here is from genome assembly GCA_907164885.2 of Dolomedes plantarius. Taxonomy (NCBI): domain Eukaryota; kingdom Metazoa; phylum Arthropoda; class Arachnida; order Araneae; family Dolomedidae; genus Dolomedes; species Dolomedes plantarius. The sequence goes on from OU015491.1 coordinate 37,380,634, forward strand.
GGCAAAACTTAATTAGGGGAGACGGAAATTAATAATGAAAATGTGAGCTTGACTACATTGATACAAGTTATGATTTTATTATGAAATAAATGCTATAAGATTTAATTTCTCTTTTAGTTTTAATTTGCAGAAACGACATAGCATAGTTTACAAAAGAGATGGATAATGAATTACTATAAAAGAGTTTCTGTAAAAATCAATAAAAATATTTTGAATAATGAAAATTGCATAGTGTATTGATATATTTACGGTAGTTGCTGTGGCTAAAATATGTAGCATATTTTGGATTTAAGTGAGCATAAGTAGATGCTTTTTAAAAGTGTAGTTGAAATCTCATCTTTTGAATGCAATCTCTCTCCAGGGCTGATAGGCCTTGAATGTTCAAATAAAATTTGTTTCGTGAAGATGTTGAATAAAAATTAATATTATGACAATGAAGATAGCTCGAAGTTACTTTGAAACACCTTAATATAGAATATATAGAAGTGATTTTCAGATACTAATATCACAGATTTGAGAGTATCTTTGACATATACAAATATCAAACACTAGATTCAAGATTTTGTTTGGTTTGAAGCCTACAGTAGCTTTAATTGCTTATTTTCTTCAGGAAAAATTGATCAGATGCGCTAAATTAACCCTGACAACACTTTTAAAACAGTATTTCCGGATCCTATTCTTACGAGATCTGATACTTTTAATGTTTCAATTAGTCGCATAGACAGGACACTCCCCCCCCCCCCCAAAAAAAAAAAAAAGAATCCGGATGCATACAGGAAGAATTATAAGGAGCATTTTGCTAAGATTTTGGGCTGATCTTTCACTGAAAAAAAAATCAAATGATCATTTTGAGCCACGCTTACGTAGGTAAAGCAGTCCATTGACGACAAAGTAGTTCTGTAAAGCTTTAATGACTTCTTTTTCGACAACGGAATATTATCCGAAGCGATCGCATTACAATATCATTATGACCATCGGAATGACTGGAACCTGTGGGTACGCAATGGAGCATTACAAAGTGTGCTCTTTGCTTCTGTTAAAGCATATATTTGTCTTTTCTCAATATCTATGATCACGATGAACCCTCGTTAAGGATCACTTTTCAGGGAAAAAAAAGGATCCTTTCTTTCTCAGTCCCCCCCAAAATGGAGTGGGAGGGCCACAACAAACGGGGCTTAAGCTAAAGGGGAGCTTTTGAAGGCAACCCTTTGTTCTAGCGGGGGTATTTAGAGGACAATTAGAAAATCATTGTTCGGTCACGAGCGATAATCGTGAAGGAGGGAAAAGAAGTCAAAGATTTTTTATATGCTGGAATAATTTCTACAAAATCGACAATAAAGTTTTTCCAGGGGCATGAATGACTGACCTACAGCCCAAGGGATAAAAGCTTGGGCTTTTAGGAAGGTAAAAAATCGTAATCGATTTTCGAGGCATCGAGGTACTATTTTAAACAATTGTGTGCTCCCCCAAATTTGTTTGCAAAGAATAGAGATGATGACAAGTTAAAGCATCTGATGAAATATGATGATGCTGGATTAAAAGTCATTTCCGAAATACAAAGGGAAGATCGGAAGGGAAACGCATGAAGAGGAACAGTAGATTTATACGAAGAGAAACTTCTGAAGAAATACGTAATGAAAATTTGATGACTACGAGGAAAAATACGAAATTATAGCTACCGCAGTTTTATAATGGATAAAACAGATTTTAATGGTCATTTTACATCCCGTTTGTGTTTATTTCTTACACAATGGTAAAAGAAATTTTGAGATCCTGAAAAATGTTTCCTCCTTTTATATAGATTTCATATTATTAACTTTATTACAAAGTTGGAAAAATACCATTAGAAAAATTAATATAGGTGTAAGACGATTTGCTATTTATTAATGCAAGACTTCAAGTGGTATACGTCTAAACAAAATACACGGTAATTAAGCTGTCCATAATAATATAAATAACATAACATAAATATATTTAGACTATAATATCAATATATGTAAAATATGATATCAATAATATTTGTAATACATATAATATTTTTGTCATTAGAATATTACCACTAGTATTATAATCAATGATAATATTGCTTGTGATATTGCCGTTACAATATTACGCTATTTGCCTACAAAGCCGCGAGGAGTTTAAAAAAGAAATTTAATATATATTCCAGGTTATGTATATCAGATGATTTTATGAAGATTTTTAAAAGTACTGAATAAAGAAATTTTGCAAGGATTTTTTCCCTTTAATGCATCAAATTTCAAAAGCAAGAAATCTCTCGCCTAGAGCTCCCCGTCTCGGAAAGTTTCTCTTGTTAATTTTACCCTAATCTGTTTTCTTCCTCGTATTTCCTGAGTCGTGAGGTAAGCCTCGTTACGAGCTGAGCGCATTAAAACCTCGCTTTGAAAGATCTAGTTAAGCATTCATGAATGTGTATTAAACGGGATTTGCGAGAAATCCTTTTAAGCGCGGTGCCACATTTTCTGCTAATTTGACAAGCAATGGTGATAAGCGGCACGCCTTAAGACGAACAGCACAGCCTTTTCACAAACGGGAGGAAATAGGTATTTTTTTTTCTTTTTCAGCTCTGAGAATATTTTTGCTCTCGGACACGATATGCGTCTGGTTTCGTAAAAATACGCATAGAAATTGTCAAATTAAGCGTCATCTGACACTGTGCGGTCTGTCTGTTTCTTTGAGACTGATTTGTTAGTAAGCCTCACTTCTAATCCTTCCTGAAATGTATAAGCAAACGAACAGAAATAAATAGATGACGGATGGAAAAAAAATCATCATTGAAATCACAAGGTCACCAAACTGAAAGTCATTTAAAAAGCAAAATCACTAAAGTCATTTTTGACAAAGGGGAAAAAATGACTATAAGGACGAAATTTAAGGTTTTTTTTTTCAGATTGAGGGGGAGCGGAGGGGGAAGGGAGGATGCTATAAAGTTTAATTATCTCTTATCCAACTGATAGTATTTTTGTAAAAATGCACACTGAAATTGCCAAATAATAAAGCTTCAGTTACCACTAGTCCTTCGCTTTTGCTGAGATAGCATAAGTTAATTAGTAGGCCTCATTTCTTGTCCTTCTCAAAAGATATTAGCCGTCAAACTAATATGAAATGACAAATTGAAAAGTCTTTTAAATCTCGAAGTCTTTAAGGCCATTGTTCACAATTAATTTGCCGAGAAGAAAAAGTCTCTGAAAATGACAACAGGGACGAATTTTATGCCGCATTTACACATTCGCGATCACGCCACCTGCAAGACATTCGCGAGACATTAGTCACGCTCCTGCATCGACGCGAATGACCGTTCTCACATTCGCGACTCTTGCCGTCATTTGTTCTTGCGTCAGCCAGTTGAAAAGCGAATGTGGGAACACTGACTGACATCTGGCGCCATTCGCCCCCTTTCACTCGTGTTACATAACTGTCGCTACGGATGCACTAAATGTGTTAGCCGGCTGTTTACCATTATACATAAAGGCTAGAACTGCTAAATTACAATATAAATTATTTGGCAAAGGTGAGGAAATCGAGATAAATGGTATAAAATACAATAGAGAAAACAGCGAAGTTAAAGTTAGAAAAATTATTAAAATCGAAGATCTTTTTAGGATAGGTTAGACTTATGATCTAACCCCAAAAACAAACATCAGAATTTTCACAGACGGCTCAAAAATTGAAGATAGGACTGGTGCGGGTGTTGTGATCTATCCAGAAAAAGGCGGAACAACCTATATTAAGGAGAGAATGGAGAGAGCAAATTCGTATACGGCTGAACTACGTGCACTACAAATAGCAATTGAAACGATGAGAAATAAAATATCAAGAACTTTGATATTTATACAGATTGTAGAAGCGCCCTGGAGGCATTGAGCTCCATTGATTATAAGGGTAGCATAGTTGAAGAAATAAAAAGGAAAATTAGGAACAACGACATACAAATAAACATGCACTGGGTGAAGGCTCATGTGGCGATCGTTGAAAATGAAGAGACCGATAGAACAGCCAAAGAGGCAACATAACTTAATGAAGTGGGCAGCACCTATAAATGGACTAGAAAGAACATAAAAAAAACATATTGGAAAAGGAAGAAGTTAAAAGCTGGCAAAAAACCTGGGAAGAGAGTGTGAAAGGAAGAAGAGTTTTTGAAATCTATAAAACGGTCAATCTATCCAGAATCTGTGCTGATGTCTTGTTAAACCAGGCCATGACGGGTCATGGTTCCTTTGGGCAATACCAGAAAAGATTCCATAACAAAACTGATATATGTACCTGTAATGCTACTCATACTGTTGAACATTGCCTGTTTGAATGCTCACAATTCAATAATCTGCGAGATTGTCTTCCCAGAGATATTGCAAACTGGTCTAAACACAAATTTTATAATGACTATTATTGTAAGAAAGATGTTCGTAAGGTGGTGGGTCTCCTCTTGGATGCTGTCTTGTCACATTAGTTTTTACTGCGGTTTGTGAGGCTTTCAACTTGATAAATTATATAGCGGATTCTGCATCAACGGGATGGTGTGGTGCTTTCGACTTGGACTGGTGTGTGCCAGTTCCCGAGATCGAGCACCGGCGGTGTTATCAGTGTAGTATTGGGTAATAGCTTGGATTTCTCTTGTATGGGCACTAGTTATTTTGGTTAGTATAGTTAGTCTTTGCCTTGGGTGCAGCTGCACCGGGACTCGTTACTGGTCGGAGCAATATGTATGGGTGTTGCCAATGGATTGATTTGGTGGTTGTTCTTGTAAGCGGGATCTGTTACTTAAGCTTGTTCTCTCTTGAATTTGATGTGGTAAATTGTTTATTGATCGAAAAATATAAATGTTTTACTGTAGTATTGGCTTTGGGGTAGGAAAAAAAAAGGGGGTTTAGCGGACTTTCTTGGCAATTGGGTTAGGTTTGTGATCCATTGTTGTTTGGCGTTGGCTAGGCGGCGTTGCCTACAGTTTGCTCCTAATTTAAATTGTACTTATTTCGCTGTCCGGTTCTTGTTGGGTGGCCACTGCGTGTCCGTTAGTGGTCTGGCGGGTCGGTGGTCGCTAGGTCAGGTGTCTGGGTGATTGTGCCTTATAACCGTTTTGGTTGGGGGGCGTAAAGGTTATCGTTTGACTCGTGCCAGAAATCGTTTGACTCGTGCCACGATTGGCGAGGAGAAACGGCGAGAACATCGTTTACACATTCGCCCCCCCCCCCCCCCCCGCTATCGCGACTGTGTAAATGCGGTGTCAAATGAACTTCTTTTGGGGAGGCCATAAAAGTTGAGTATCCCTTATTTCACGATTAAGGTTTAAGGTTTAGGAGTATTTGCATATTTGCATGCAAAATACATTGTAATATATTTTGGGGAAAGGACTTATTTTAAACACAAAATTCGTTTATGTTTTATAAACACCTTGAATGCACAACTAGAAGGCAATTTATACAATACTAGCGGCCCGTCCCGACTTTGTCCGGGTTGAACAAAATATTATACCAATAAATTTCCAGTTGATAGCCAATAAATTGTAAATCGTTTTTTTACCTTAATAATAACCTAAATAATACCTTAAATTAATTTTACGTTAGTTAGTAATTAAAATAAATTTTTTAAAAGAAAAAGGCGTGCCGGAAAACGGCTAGGTTCGAACCGCTAGCGTCAGAACAGAAGCCCACCACGCTAAGGATCGTTGAAATCTTCGGAACAAAAAGCGGTAGAAGACAGTAGCGAAAACAATGGAGACTGTTAGGATTAAGCCCCTAATTTTATTTCTACTGATCAGATATACATAATATATAGCCTATGTCCATCTGGAATAATGTACCTTTCAAACAGTGAAAGAATTTTTCAAATAGGTACAGTGGTTCTGAAGATTACCCTCCACGTACAAAATCGCTCTCTCTTTATATATAAGTATAGATTACTTACTTAAACCTTATGGAGGAAGTTAAAACAAGAACAGACAGCTTTTTATAATACGCAATAAACACTTGAATTGGTAACTGGTGGCGCACTGCTACCAATTACTTATTGATTATTATAGTTCTTCTTAAGGCCAAAAAGCATTAGGGGAGATTGTTTTTAGAAACAATTCACAATTACGAAGATTATTAAACTCTTTTATCAAAATAAGGATAACAACTGAATTTTCGTGAAGAAATGTGTATATCAAAGGAAGGGGACCCACGAAAGGGGTTTTAAACAACTTTGTGTTTTGGTTTTAATTTATACACACTTTTCAACGATATTTTGCTTATAACAAAGTTTTGCGGTATAAGGAAGATAAGGTGTCACAACTTTATTTACCTATGAGGACAATGTGTGTTGATTTGGGATCAACATGATTCTGACTCCGAATTTACAAAGCATTCATACGCAATCAATCTTCTTACATTTATTTACTCATAAATTTCTGATAGTGAAATATTGCAAAATAAATGCAATAATAATAAATTGTAACATCTTGCAGGCAGTAAAAAATTTCGATTTTCAGATTTTACGCTAAAGGATGTTCAACCTGAGTAACATTTCGGGACATTAAGAAAATGATGAATTCACATTGAGTTCTACATTACTATTTATCCATCTAATAATATAGCTTAATAGGTGAAAAAATTACTATCTAAGTTTTATATGCATCTTTTACTTCATTCTCTGAGAGCTGTAAGCAAAAGTGAACAGTGCGTCCTCGTATACACACCCACCCACAGACATATATATATATATATATATATATATATATATATATATATATATATATATATATATATATATATATATATATATATATATATATATATACATATACAGTGGAATCTCGATCGATCGTTTTCGGATCCATCGTTTTTCCGTATGTGTCGTTCCTTTTATCCAGTCCCACCGATCATATTGCTTTGTTATGTTTCCGCATCTATCGTTTTCCCGCATTTATCGTTCATTTCAATCGGTCCCTTGAAGAACGATAGATCGAGATTCCACTGTATATATATATATATATATATATAAAGAGAGAGAGAGAGAACGAAAACTAATAAAAACAGATAAAAATAAAAAGAAACAAATATGAATAAGTAAAACCCAAATTCAAAAATGAACTAATTTAGAAATAGTTAATATGTTAAATATTTAGGTTTTATAAAATATTTTACTTTTATAATGTCCATAATTAAATTAATATCTTTAAAATACACTAAAATTCATTCAGAGATTATTATTTTAAGAGAATTTTCAAGAATATTTTTGCTTTAAGTATTTTATATTTTGTGAAGCTGTAAACATTTGCCATTTATTTCATGAATGTATTGTCTAAAATTGTCAAATTGAAAAATATATATATATTAGTGCTTTATCAAAATCTTTAAATTTTTCTTAACAACTTACTATTTATATTGTTGTAGACGAAGGAAGGAAAAGGTATAGAATCTCATTTCAACTGTTACATTTTACGATTAACATAATGTATCTTATATACATCTTACGTCCGTATATTATCTCATACACGCGTTCTTTTCAAGTCATTCGCTAAAATGCAGAATTGTAGCTTTGTTTCGGTAATCTTATTTCATTCGCTAATCTTAATCTCACTTAAGTGACATTGATAATTTATGAAACTTTTGACGTGTTCCCATGTTGAATTGCGTTATTTACTTACAACCAATTATAAATATATATTAAATGAAATATTATTTAATATAAGAAGACTTTTAAAATATTATATTTCCCTTTGTAAGAAAGATATTCTTTATTTGCAGAAAAAATATGAAAGGAAATGTTGAGTTCATAATATGTTATTTTGGAAGTCATTTAAAGTATTTATAAAGCTCCAACACAATGCACATACCTTTTCATATTTGAAAGAATTTTTTTAAATTTTACTGTTTAATATTTAACTTAGAATAAGTTTATTTAATTATATATTATGGCTTTAAAGAAGTATACTGCACATATAAATGTCTTAGACATTTATATAATTCACTGAAAAATTACAATGCTTATGTGATGTGGAGTACTTGCTTGTCTTTATCTTAAATGCGAGAGGTTCCTCAAATGTTTAGGTTCATTCATTGATTGTAGCAGCCGAGAGGCTAAAGTATATCTTTCCCACGGAGATAAAAGTAAGATTTTCAAAAGACTGCAAATTTAGTCAATTTTGAACTGGTCTGCAGTGTATACTGAAGTTCTGAAAGGAAATCTTACCAAAATTGACGGAATAAAATCTCTCTCAAAGCCCTGTTCAGCAAAAAAAGAAAAGATATAATTGCGGGAAAACGTCACCTGCTGAAAAAGACGGATGGTTTCCGTAGCAGACCAGAAAAAGACATTTATGTACATTGCATTTAGAAGAAGCATAGGGATGTCATATCTCATTTTCTAACTAAGATGTTCTAATCATAGACTACTTGAGTGTCTTCCTCAAATTCTATTGGCTTTCGATTCATTCAAATAAGGGATTAAAACACTCCAGCAAAGAAAATAATATTTTGATAATCTCGACACCTTAAACTTAACACCTGAATCGAAGTCAAAGTAGATAATACCATATGAAATTGGGTGGATGACTGGATATAAGGAAAGGGGTTATGGGAAAGACATATACATGTTTAGTATGAGGAGGAATTACGTATGGGGTAGACTGGGGCATGTTGCCCATAGGGGCACGCTGGCCCATCTGCGATATTTTTCAAACTATCCGGTAGATTGCGTTACTAGCTAAGAGACGTGTGTCTTAGCACGTTTTCTTTCACCCATAACAGTTTCAGCAGCGAAGAAGCAATCACACGAAAGCCACTGGCAAATTTTAAAATTTTCACTGGATCTTTTTTTTTCACTTATAAATAATGGTTTCTGATTTTTTTCTAAATTTAAAGGTGAACTTAGGTGAATAGCAATCTAAAAGATCGGTGTTCAGAGCTAATTTTCTACCTACTGACTTTAAAAAATATTAACAGAATATTTGATACAACGATCAAAAGCCAAAATGGCGATATGGGGCAAGTTGGCCCAGTGGCCCAAGATGCCGCCACAGTCCAAGAGTTTGTTTTCTACATTCATAAGCCTATAAAAGTCAATAAATCACGAGAAGACTGGATTCAATGTACTAGGTGCAATCGTTGGGCACATGAATCATGTGTCACTGGGGACACGATATTTTATGTTTGCACTCATTGTGATGATGAGAAAGATCGATGAAGGCAGCGGTTAAGTTGGACAAAATATCTTTTCTTATCCTTTGTGTCTTTTATATACGATATTAAAATTACATTTGATATTTTATGTGTTTTTTCATTTCCGTTAGTAATCCGAAAATCAAATCAACAACTTAGAGGGCCAACCTGCCCCGTTCGATGGGGCAGGTTTTTCAGTGATTTGATGTCCTGCTGAGTTTCATATAGAAACTATTAATTAATATTTTTCAAATTTTCTCATACGTGGTTATGCTTCAAGATGTACTGATTGTATAAACTAAAAAGAAAACTAAAAAGTTTAATAAATTATTTTTTTTTAAAAATATTGAAGAAAAAAAGGGTCAACAAGCCCCGGTCTACCCTATATGTCGTCAGTAAGAATTATGACTATTTTGACGTTTGAAGAAAACTCATTTCCAGGCACATATCGCATCGTTTTTATTATTTATTTATTTATTTTTCATTTATTTTTTTCATTTAATTTTTCATTTATTTTTTTTAGTCATCCATTTTATTTAATTTTCATTTATTTTTTTATTATTTATTTTAATTTTTTTTTATATTTTTTCATTTATTTTTCATTTATTTTCATTTATTTATATTTCATTCATTTATTAATTTTATACCATTTTTTTGACAGAATGAGAACTTTGTCTCATTCTGTCAACAATCGCCATTAAGTATAATTTTTTTATTTGCTATCCAAGTGGTTAATTTCATAGAAACTTGACGTTTTTCAAACATGTTCACTTAGGTGGTACGTATGAAAGAAAACGTAAAGAGCTACTGTAAATGAGAAGGGGAAATATACTAATATGCTATAGCTATTTATTTACGTTTAAAAAATTTCAAATCTCTACAAGTTTAATTCAGGCAAATAAATTTTGATTTTTTTTTATTTCCTGTAGTGGCCGAATAAAAATCTAAAAATCTCCCGCAAAAATTCATCGCTTCATAAATAAATTTTGTATACATTTACATAACTATTTTTAATAATTCGTAAATCATGCCGACCACTGCGAATGCATAAACGGCAAGGTTTTGTTTATAAGTCACATTAACTAAACAAAACAACTTAAGTTCAAAAATAACATAATTATTGCCTAGCCATATCCGTGGCAACAGACTCTCTACTTGGAGGTCTGAAACAAATTAAAATTTCGAGCTGGCCGTTTCCGGTTCCAGTCGACTTTTTCCTTTCTGTATTTATTTCTGATTACAAGCAAAGTTAAATTACAATACATTTCTTCTTCTTTTTCTTTTCTTTTTGATTTCTATGTGTAACAGTAGACGAGTAGTATTACAACTCATACTACTCAAAAATACATCATGTAAAATTAATATCACAGACAATACATTAATAAATTCCCTCGACACCTGATTTTAATAAAGGAAGTTAACTATTTTTAATAAAGGAAATTATTTTTGATCAATTAATGTTGGTAGATTTTAATACCATGGAGTTGTATTGCTTATTTTCCTTATTTGCCGCATATCAAGAAACCACATATAAGATGCTTATTTCTCCCATTCTTAAACTGAGATTTTCAGCTAAAAAACTGAAAAGTATACCAGGAATATTAAGAAATTTTATCGTCAAACCACATATAAGATGTTTATTTCTCCCATTCTTGAACTGAGATTTTCAGCTAAAAAACTGAAAAGTATACCAGGAATATTAAGAAATTTTATCGTCAAACCACATATAAGATGTTTATTTCTCCCATTCTTGAACTGAGATTTTCAGCTAAAAAACTGAAAAGTATACCAGGAATATTAAGAAATTTTATCGTCAAACCACATATAAGATGTTTATTTCTCCCATTCTTGAACTGAGATTTTCAGCTAAAAAACTGAAAAGTATACCAGGAATATTAAGAAATTTTATCGTCAAACCACATATAAGATGTTTATTTCTCCCATTCTTGAACTGAGATTTTCAGCTAAAAAACTGAAACGTATACCAGGAATATTAAGAAATTTTATCGTCAAACCACATATAAGATGTTTATTTCTCCCATTCTTGAACTGAGATTTTCAGCTAAAAAAACTGAAAAGTATACCAGGAATATTAAGAAATTTTATCGTCAAACCACATATAAGATGTTTATTTCTCCCATTCTTGAACTGAGATTTTCAGCTAAAAAACTGAAAAGTATACCAGGAATATTAAGAAATTTTATCGTCAAACCACATATAAGATGTTTATTTCTCCCATTCTTGAATTGAGATTTCCAGCTAAAAAAACTGAAAAAATAGTATACCAGGAATATTAAGAAATTTTATCGTCAAAATGTTGTCATAGTATGCTATAAAACCTGTCTGGATAATACAGGCCCACCACTCTTGCTGAACATCGTCTATCATACACCAGAACCTTTCGTTCGCGTGTTAGAATAAATAAGAAGCACTGTATCTAGTAGCAAAAAAACAAGTTCCATAAGTACGTTTACAAAGGGAGAACCGTCCCCGATATCATTTAAAAGACTTCACCAACTTCAAAAAAAGACCGAGAAATACTTAAGGAAGGTTAATCCAAGGTAGATTGTCCATTAGCCTCTAAGTCATCCATTATGCATCGGGTGGGACCCCAAATCCCTCTTTTTAAAACTGTTTCGGGCTATTTTCAGAAAAATACTTCGTTTCGGAGCCCCCAGTTCGATTGGATCAAAGATGTCAAAGATATTCTTTTTTATGGGAGTTTTATAGGGCCGCGCATGCGTATTAAAATGCTATATTTCCATTTTTATGGAAAGCATATCGAGAGTAGTTATCTAGATGAAGAAGATTCGTCGTAGGAGTTCTGTACTAAGACATATCTTTATCTATATCTATAAATATTCTTCGGGCTTATCTGATATTTGTGACTTTGTAATTGTGTATGCTATACAGGTATGTCGATGCAAGAACTAACGTGTGCATTTCCATAATAAATTATTTTTGCAATTTACAGCTATTCGTTTTGATATTGAGATACAGTTTGATCAATTCTATTTGTTTATTTAACGAAAACGTTATCATTTAATGATCTGACATGAGAAATATACCGCATGTTTTTTTCAATCTTAAATAATCGTCTAATTATTTATTTCTAAAAGTAGACAAAAAGTAATAATATAAGAATAGATGAAGCATAAAAGCAAAATTATCAATCTTATTTAAAAATTAATAAATAAAGGGAACAAAAGTGGACAAAGCTAAGATAAATATTAAGAATTGTACAATTAACAAATTATTTTCCATTCTGTCTACGTAAGCGGTGTATTAATTTTGAATATTGGGCTTAATGGTACTTAATGGTAATTCAAATATCACATTTTAAACTTTTCTCCATTATCATTATTATTGAGATATAATATATTTCTGTGTAATATTCGAATAAACTATCAAAAATTGCAGTAGGACTAACCTTTCAGTTTTAAGCATAAAAAATAATTTTAAAAATGTTTTAAGTAATAATACTTACTTTTCTATGCTCTAAATACACTGGACGTTGACTATATATTAAGCTTACTAAGTAATAACTGACGTTATTTCCCTAAATAAATTACCTACCTTTTAGGTATTTAATTTTATTTTTCCATGGGGTATATGATTAACTTTAACTCTATTTTTTTCCAGTACTGGGTTTTTCACTCAAATTTAGTACTGCAATCGGAATATTTTTCGAAGGGGGCTATTGAATATGAAAACATGACTTCTTTTTCCAACAGATTTTTTTTTTAAAATAAGATATCCGTAGACTTTCAGAGATGTATTTTTGAAATTTTTTTCAATTTCGTCTTTTTATCTATTTTTTATAATGATATGTAAGTTAATACTTGAAAAATGTATAACAAATTTAGCTGATACATTAAAATAACTTTTTCGGGGGGGGGGTAATACATTTATAAATGTATTACTATTTTATAAATTGGAGAATCAAGATAGTAACTTTCTCTAGGGACTAGGGTATTCTCAGGATTATACTCTGTTTTATCTCAGAGTCAGTATCAGTTAAAGTACTAACGTACAGAAAAATCATCTTAAGGGGACTCCTTACCCTTAAATATTTAAAACATTCGATTTCTTGAAAAAAATAATATGTTAAAGCCTGATTATTTCTGAACAAAATAAAGCAAACCGCATGAAAATATTCCGCTTAGTTCCGGAGATATTTATATTCTAAACATTTAATTACTGATCAAGTTTATGCTAAGAAAAATTTTAAACTCATTTTTCTCCAAATGTAATTTTGCATCATTGCAACTGATATCTCAAAAACTATGAAGCATAATTCCATGAAATTTTTATCACTGCATAATCATGTTATTTTTTCAGGGGTAAATTAATGCAAAAATTTAAGGAAATTTTAAGTATATTTTGAGCAGTTTTAAAAAATTGAAAAAATATTTTAATGTTGAATGTTTTATGCTCAATTGCATTTTGAATTATTTATTTTAAATATAAAACAGGAATTTTACATTTAAGTGCAAAATTAATTTCATAGTTCTGCGCGCAAGCCAGAATACAATAAAAATACTTAAAAAACAAGGTATATCTAAAGCATTCAAAGAAAAATTATTTAAAATTATTTTGAGAGTTGAAAATTTGTTTATTAAAATAAATATATCAATTTATCATATACATAGAATTTGGAAAAATTGGGAGTAAATTGAAATAGTTACAAAGAGTCAAAAAGTATGAAAATATGCCTTATTTCCTCGACTTAAGGGTAGTGAATCCCCTTAAATTCATTGTCACTTGCAATTCCTACCCATGTAAATAAAAAACTAATTAATCTGCAATCATGACCATAGTCTGTTCCTTTTATAAACATTTATTGATAAAGTATGCAAAATGTTAAGGAATTTTAAGCGTCTCTTTTCGTTATAGGAAGCTTTACGTAAAGAGAAACGATGAAAAAAATTATTTTGAGAAAACGCTGAAGATAACTTTATAACACATTTCTTACTTTAAAAATAATTATTTTCGTACTAAAATCCACAAGATTTATAAAGTAGAACAGAATTAGAAAGAAAAAAGATTAGACTTTGATGTAATTGCTCCCCAAAAAGAAAAACCGATATTTTGACCGAAAATGCCGTTTTAAAGGTGTACGGATACCTTAAACAGCGGAGTTCATGCTTTCGTTACACCACTACTGCATCACCTTATTCAATATTTAGTCTGCTTACTCTACACCAGAGTTTCTTGAGGGCTTTGAGATGGTCTCAGATGAAAAGTGAACAAACGAGACATTATCATTAAGTGTACGTAAATTTCGCATAAAAAATATAGAAATTTAGCAAAAAAAAAATAAAAAAATACGAAATATAAAATTTCACAAAAAAAATTACGAAATATAATATTTCGCAAAAAAATTACGAAATATAAAATTTTACAAAAAATTACGAAATATAAAATTTCGCAAAAAAAATTACGAAATATAAAATTTCACAAAAAAGTTACGAAATATAAAATTTCGTAAAAAAAATTACGAAATATAAAATTTCGCATTTATTAGCAAAAATAAATATTTATGTATATAAATTCAAAAATTTTGCACTTATTAAAAAAAATCACTACTGTACTTACTCGGTTAGGTAAGTATCAAAATTCTTAGTTAAAAGCTAACATTGTTATACCTGTAGTCTCCACATTCTCTTCCTTACGTCTTTGAGAATGAGATCTCTCAGTTAAAGACCGTGGATGATCTTAAAATAAGCAATTGTGTTAAAAAATTATTACTATTATTACCTAATTTCGCTTATAAAGCCATTTATCACCGAGTTTTCCCCGAAAATTAGTAAAAAAATAATTTTCTCATTTATTCTCTCATATCGGCAAATTTCGCATTTATTCGCCCCTAACTCGTAAATACGAAAATAACCTATCCCTAATTATCATCCAATAAAACTGTAATGGGTCTAATGGGATAATATTATTATACGTGGAAAAAAGTATGTAGAGGAAATAAAAGAAAGTTCACCGCGAAGGAAAAGTTATGGAAATTTCCATAATGGAAATAAGTTTAATGCTGGAAAAATTATGGAAGGGTGGATTGCTGCAATTTTTTTAAGACTAAATTTAAATTTTTAAATAAATGAATTTTCCATAAGTATGATACATATTTAAGTACCTAAAAAAGAAATATCCAAGAAAACAAACATATTTTATATAGAAACAAAAAGATATAATATTTAATATATTACAAAACATTTAATCTAAAAATTCTAGGATGTCTTCACTGTATTGATTTCAAGGGCCGCCAGTTTTAACTTTTGTCCTTAGGAGGGTCGAAGTTTTGTCCTTTCCTGCGTCTTGAAAAATTTACGAACCACTGTTCTACGCCATACGCGATGGATTTGCTGCAAATTTACAAGTCATCTATATATTTAAGTTGCTACGCCGACTTTTTGGGCAGTCCGTGAGAGAAAACTACTCCATCAATTTACTTCATTTTGGTCTTAAACGAAAGATTGTGAGCTGTAGATTTGTCAAATTTGGTTTTTGTAACCGCAATTTCTATTAATTAGCGATAATTTGCAATTAAAAATTGATTTATGCGCATGCTTAGTGGCATGTTTAAATCTGTCTTTAGAAACTCACTGTTTCTGCGTATACTCAGTGACATGGTTTAATGATAAGCACGTTTATTCTGAGGAGTCTCTCTAGATCTCTCTTTGCTATTTTTATTTTTATGATAATTATGTTTGTGAAATGTAAGATTAAACCTGATGAAAATTGTTTATTTCGCGCTGTTTAATGAGCGATAATTTACAGTTAAAAAAAATTGTTTTCTGCGCATGGTCAGTGACATTTTTAAATCTGGCTTTAGATACTCACTAATCACGATGCCGCTTAAACACATTAATTTTTTTCTGCGCATTGTTATGATTTACTTGATGAAAATTTTTAATTTCGCGCTGTTTAATGAGCGATAATTTACAATTTAAAAAAATTGTTTTCTGCGCATGGTCAGTGACATTTTAAAATCTGGCTTTTGATACTCACTAAGCACGATGCCGCTTAAACACATTAATTTTTTTCTGCGCATTGTTATGATTTACTTGATGAAAATTGTTTATTTCGCGCTGTTTAATAAGTGATGATTTACAATTAAAAAAATTGTTTTCTGCGCATGGTCAGTGACATTTTTAAATCTGGCTTTAGATACTCACTAAGCACGATGCCGCTTAAACACATTAATTTTTTTCTGCGCATTGTTATGATTTACTTGATGAAAAATGTTTATTTCGCGCTGTTTAATAAGCGATAATTTACAATTAAAAAAAAATTGTTTTCTGCGCATGGTCAGTGACATTTTTAAATCTGGCTTTAGATACTCACTAAGCACGATGCCGCTTAAACACATTAATTTTTTTCTGCGCATTGTTATGATTTACTTGATGAAAATTGTTTATTTCGCGCTGTTTAATGAGCGATAATTTACAATTAAAAAAAATTGTTTTCTGCGCATGGTCAGTGACATTTTTAAATCTGGCTTTAGATACTCACTAAGCACGATGCCGCTTAAACACATTAATTTTTTTCTGCGCATTGTTATGATTTACTTGATGAAAATTGTTTATTTCGCGCTGTTTAATTAGCGATAATTTACAATTAAAAAAAATTGTTTTCTGCGCATGGTCAGTGACATTTTTAAATCTGGCTTTAGATACTCACTAAGCACGATGCCGCTTAAACACATTAATTTTTTTCTGCGCATTGTTATGATTTACTTGATGAAAATTGTTTATTTCGCGCTGTTTAATGAGCGATAATTTACAATTAAAAAAAATTGTTTTCTGCGCATGGTCAGTGACATTTTTAAATCTGGCTTTAGATACTCACTAAGCACGATGCCGCTTAAACACATTAATTTTTTTCTGCGCATTGTTATGATTTACTTGATGAAAAATGTTTATTTCGCGCTGTTTAATAAGCGATAATTTACAATTAAAAAAAATTGTTTTCTGCGCATGGTCAGTGACATTTTTAAATCTGGCTTTAGATACTCACTAAGCACGATGCCGCTTAAACACATTAATTTTTTTCTGCGCATTGTTATGATTTACTTGATGAAAATTGTTTATTTCGCGCTGTTTAATGAGCGATAATTTACAATTAAAAAAAATTGTTTTCTGCGCATGGTCAGTGACATTTTTAAATCTGGCTTTAGATACTCACTAAGCACGATGCCGCTTAAACACATTAATTTTTTTCTGCGCATTGTTATGATTTACTTGATGAAAATTGTTTATTTCGCGCTGTTTAATGAGCGATAATTTACAATTAAAAAAAATTGTTTTCTGCGCATGGTCAGTGACATTTTTAAATCTGGCTTTAGATACTCACTAAGCACGATGCCGCTTAAACACATTAATTTTTTTCTGCGCATTGTTATGATTTACTTGATGAAAATTGTTTATTTCGCGCTGTTTAAAGAGCGATAATTTACAATAAAAAAAATTGTTTTCTACGCATGCTCAGTGACATTTTTAAATCTGGCTTTTGATACTCACTAAGCACGATGCCGCTTAAACACATTAATTTTTTTCTGCGCATTGTTATGATTTTCAACATTTGGCAATGATGTGTTGAGTATAATTTGTGTGTTAGTACATTTATTTACTATCTAGCCGTTATGTTTTGACGGCTACCAACTAGTATACCTTAAAGTTTGAATTACAAATCTGTAAGCATATAAAGTACGTTTAGATAAGTTTCTCATCGCATAAATGGAATATACCCGAAAGTTACTCGTTGTGACTGGGCCAGATCTACTTTTTTTTCAGTTTATTTGTCTAAGTTCGAAATATACCTTTCTTTGACACATAACGTCAAATGAAATATTATCGTTACTCGACACCGATGCTTTGGGAGATAGTTGCGAAAGCCTAATTTGAATGAGAGTGATAAAAGGCCCCGGGGCTCTGCGGTTTGTGTTGCTTCTCGAGTCATCATTGTGTTTTCTCATCAGAAACAAAATTGGAATTTAGAACCAGGAATCGAATCCCTCCACCCCAATATTAAGCCTCCCAAGCACCTGTTATAGTCCCCCAAGGACGCAGAGATCGTCTGCGGCTTGACCCCTCCGAATATTCGAACAATAGACTCGGGTCATTTGATGCAAGGTGCATCCTGGCTACCTTTGTTACTCCTCCGAGGTACTCCAGGCAAAATCGCTATGTTAATGAACGGAATATTAGCAGTTGAGTATAGCAGGATTACTTTACAGGATTGTGACGTTTTATTTCAAAACGCGAAAGGATTATTCGCAGGGACATAAGGAAGCGGAGTCTTAATGTTTCTAGGAGTAGATATTGGAGATTTGCGTTAGGAAGTTAATGCTGTTTTATGGGAAAATAACAAGGGGAAAAAAAATGTAAACGTGGAGTGTAGCGAGAGCTTTATAGGGGTAATTAAAAGAGAGGGATATTGTGTATCAAAATTAACTCTGAAGCATTTGCTTTCTGTAGATTATGTACATTATCAATATATTAATGACCCTTATATTAATTTTCATTTAATTAGAAATATATTAAGAGCTTTAAGCTTTAAATTTATAGTCTAGGAAAAAAATCCCAAATAATTAAGGTTTTATAGAACCCCCAGATTTGGTTTATGTTATTCCCAAATTTTATCCCCAAATATTGTTTAAAGGTGCAAATTGTTAGAATAATTTGCGGTATCGTAATCATATGGGATAAACATAATTTCTCCGAGCTAAGAGCCAGTTAATGAGTGGATGTACTCGGAAAACAGAATAATACGGATAATGAAAAAATACCAATCCCCCCCTCTCTCTACTTACTTACATACACACACATATATATATGTATATCTCTCTCTCTCTATCTATCTATCTATCTATCTATCTATCTATCTATATATATATATATATATATATATATATATATATATATATATATATTTAAATGCTGATTTAGATAAATTTATATACAAAATAGCAATTAATTATTCTATACCTACAGAAGCCTTCAACGCATGGAAAATTAATTTACTAAAACTAGTGCATGCTAAACTACCCAATAATAGTAATAACATTAATAGTTCCTATAAACACTTTAAAGCTGCTATTACAAAATTACAAGAAGACTTTATAATCACTTATGTAGATAAAGCAGCCAACAACTATGCAATTATTTGTAAAAAATATTTTGCCATAAGTTTAAAAAAAAGCTAGAAAATAGTGATCTTTTTCAGCCATTAAAAGAAACTACTAGTATTATTATTAAGAAAATAACAGCAAAATATAAACTACTAGGTATATCATCTAACAATTATCTTTTCCCCTATATTACTTTAGTTCCTAAATTTCATAAAACACCTATTGCTTTTAGAACAGTAACCTGTGGTCACAACACTTATGCTACTAAAGCATGTGTAATATTATTAAATTACCTTAAATTAATCTATAAAAATATAACATCTGGTGTTTGTGGTATAATTGATAATATCTTTAGTCTAATTAGAAAACTACAAACATTAGATAATTGTAAAAATGTAGTAACTTATTATTTTAAAGATCTATTTAATAATATCGATATAATTGATTTAAATAGAATAATCATAATGTTAGTACAAAATAATATTCAATACTTAGGCAACGAAATTAAACTAACTCGTCTCGATAGGCTCCTAGATTTAGTAACTAAACATAATTACATAGTTCATAATAATAGTATATACTTACAGTCCAAAGGTTTACCACAAGGTGGTAATGCTTCAAGTATGCTAGCTAATTTATACTTATATTATTTTGAAATTAATAATATAGAAAATTGCAATTACAATATATTTAGGTATATAGATGATATAATAGTAATTAATAAAAGTAATAACCATATAGACTTAAATTTTTACCCTCCTAATCTGGAACTAATTAAAAGTAGCCATGATAATATTAATGTAAACTTTTTAGATATTAACATTAAATTAAATTCTCACTGCAAATTTACTTTTGACTTATATGACAAAAGATGACTATAATTTTAATATTGTTAAATTTCAAAATTATCTAACCTGTTTACATAAATCTGTTTTTAATAACATTATTGTAAATCAGTTAGTTCGTATAAATAGGCTATGTTCTAAAGACAATAGGAATAAGCATATTTTAGACTTGAAAGCTGTGCTAACACGGAATAATTACCCCGAAAGTCTATCCAAAAACATAATTGGTTGTTTTAGTTTTAATGAATAGTTTGTTCTGTTGCTTTTAATAAGTTAAACATAACAATAAGAAAAAATAGAAAAAATAACTACTAAAAATAAAAAATAAAATAAAAATCATAAGTAAAAATAAAAATAATAATAAAAATAACTCTTAGTAATAATAATTAAACTAAATTAATAATGGATTAATAGTCCTAAAATACAGTAACCATAGTAAGTCAGTAACTCATCAGTAAGTCATCTCCATGGTTGCAAGTTTTGTGACGTCAGTCATCTTTCGGTTACATGTTCTTAACTTCCACTCTGTCTAGCG
>OU015491.1:37403809-37421309 GCA_907164885.2 Dolomedes plantarius
TCCCTAAGGAGTTACGGGGATTACAACTTCCTAAAGGGTCAAATATTAGTTTTCTAGCGTATGTGTTTTTAAATGATAGCTACTTCAGAAAATTTTGATCGTTCCTTAAATGGATGTCATATATTCCGTACTAATAGTTACCACAATGTAGTGACAGTCGTTAATTATGATATTTATCGCTTCGTGATGTGTGGGGGAAAAAACTCGTCCGAAAGCAGGAGATACTGATTCGGTTCCCGAATCAGCGTAGTTGTCGAAGGTAAAAAAAAATTGGGAAAGAGAATTGGCAGCAAGATCTTGTCCATTATTATACCTTGGACCCGATTTAGAAAATTCTTAACTATAGGCACAACTCGGGATGGGGGGCCCCCCTAACACTGATGTGCGTGTGAATTTTCCAAAATTGACACACACAAAAAAAATAATCATGAATCATTGTGAAAGTACCATTTTACCAAGAATTGGCTATTTGAAGCGTAGAAGCCGAGAACATTATCAAATAACAAAAAGCAATACAACATATTAACTTCATCATTAAAACACCAATACAATGCAACCAGAAAAACTTATTAATCCCTTATATACATTAAAACATACATATGATGAACTATACGTATAACTATACATATGACGAACCTATCAATCAAATTTGTAAGGATATATTTCAAAAAAATGCTATTAAAATAAAAGGTAATCCATATAATCCACCTCGGCCCCCTCCTCTTTCGAGTATCGGCCATGAAACACCTGAAGACCAGTCACTACGTAGCAAGAACCTGAATACGCAGTAGAGGGTTAATTTCCCAAGTTCGGATGCTTTTTCAATTGCTGTGGGGCTGAAGGCTGCCGGATATACAGTACAGATCTGTAATCCACACAAGGCACCCCCCAGCCCCCTAAAATAAAAGGTAAAATTTAAAAAAAATTGAATTGGGAATTTTTTCTTTTAAAATAAAAATTTTGGGGATCCCCAACATTCGGGGGCCTCTAGGCCCGGGCCTAATGGAAAATCAGGGCCTGATTATACCACTTGACGAAACTTGAAAATTTCAAATGAAGGTCAAGGACCTCTTTCAGCCGAGAGTGGTGGAAGCGAGTGTAATATTCGTTAAAGGTAAGGTCGATAAAGTGATAGCAATACTCATGTCTGAAAAACAAAAGATGTGTATTCAATACCCACGTCGACCTAGTTGATTTAAGGTGATAAAAACGCGAGAGTAGAAGTGATGTGTAAAAGACACATTGTCAATCCATTTTTTTCTCTTTCTTTCGAGCTGGGGAGTGTAGAAGTGAAATGGTATAATTCCCCACGGTGTGTGGCCGTGGGGAATAACGAATGTATTATAAAGGATGCAGAGGCAGGGGTAAATACAGGCTTGTAAACCAACAAAAAATAGAAGAATAGCTGTCGGTGTGGCCAGTGATAGCGATCTGAAGTCTAAATTTTACAAGATGGATGGTCGTTATTTTATGGCCCACAGTAAAAACGTCAGATGAGAAGGGTCAAGTTTGTTTTGCAAAATAAAATTATGTTGGGGGAGTTACTTCATAGACTATGGACAGAGGCGACAGAGGCGGTTTAATAAAGAACCAATTGGGGCAGGAACCACTGAAAGAAAAGCAGCCCACTGCCCAATGAAAGTGAGGGGCGGGCCAGAATGCCCCCCCCCCACCCTGTAAACGGACAACAGCTCCGCTAAGGACGGAAGGAATTGGCGAAGAAGGAGACGGTTCTTAGATTTGGTTCCACAGAGTTAGATGTTAGAGACTCTCGTCTGCCCCAGAGCCTTGGAGAAGTGCGAATATCCCGCCAAGGTGTTCATATACTGGAGATGATTCTGGGTCCCGGTCGCCGATGCTACCATCATCGCTGCATACATCAGCTATAGTAAGTGCCTCCCCAATAGACTCTAAAAATCATCTTTGACAATATAGTTTGCCTCTGCTTCTGGGTTCTCAATGTTAAAATTGTTAATATGAAACGGACTGTATATTAATAGCTATGACAAGTTAATTGAAATTTGTGTTATCAAATAAATGTATGTTTAAGGTCAATGCTTTGTCTTCCTTGCTTGTTCCAACCCATGCATGCATCCATTGTTTTAAGGCAATTAATACCCTACAGGGAGACTATGAGGTTCATTCAAGAGGACCATGAAATTACTTCATGTATCTGTCAAGACAGCAGTAGTCCGTTTTCAGTTTTCGAATCAACCAAATTCTCTAATGAAGACGGGAACAATGTAAACGAGACCACGTGCTTAAGATACGTTGTAGCTACGACATATTTCGGAGGCATATGAAAAACACAAATAAAAGGGTTCCTCAGATCAAACAAAATCTATTCTCTCATTTTCGGCTTTACAACGTCCTTTTTTTTCTTCTACGCCTTCAATCTCATAATACGGAATTCCGGCACGTATTCGCCGGTGTTCGAACTAAGCAAACGATTCCGATTTCCTGTCGTCTTAATCCTTCTCTCCCACTTTCTCGGTATCACTGTTTGAGTGGAGATAACAGACGCCTTGCTGACAATGCTTCTTCAATTGGAGATAACGAGCTCTGGCGAGGTTTTTTAGGCCCCAAATCCGGCCAAATTCATGGCTTATTGAGACAGCCCAGGAGGGGATTAGGCTTCCGTATCGATGGCCTCTGCAGTCACAGATGACAGCGTGACAAATACGGAATTCAATTTGGCACTTTCACCGACGAAATCCCGGCTGAGGACCTACGAGAAGCGCCTTAAATATGATATATTGGACAGGTTAAGAAGACAACTCTGTTTCGGACGAAAGAAAAATCGACGCAGTTTCAACCTCACGTGGAATTCGATTTTCGTGTTTTTCTCAATAATGGTGGACAAGAAATGGAGAGACATTATCAATGAATCAATTGTTTTTAATCTTTCAATGTTATTTTTTATCAGGAAATGTTGCAAATTTTTTTTATCACCTATCAGGTCCAATTATATGGATTATTTTTTATATAAATATTTAATCACCTTACTGTTATTTAACAGGATTCAAAATATGGTTACAATAATTACTCAGAGTTTGCAGGGAAAAAAAAATCAGGTAGTCTCTCCTAACGAAACTACCCCGGGTTATTAACGTAGGATAACTTATCGTTGCTTACATCTTTTGCATGACTATATGTATCTATATATATGTACGTATGTATATCTATATATAAAAAACAGTTCCGTAACTGACTGACTCACTGACATACAACGCACAGACCAAACCAATGGACCTAAAGGGCTGAAATTTTGCATGGCGATTCTTCTTATTGTGTAGGGGTGCACTAAATAAGATTTTTGAAAAATTCTTCTTAAATTTTTTTAAATTAAATTTTTAAGCTTTTTTTGTAACTTTTTTTAAGTTTGCATTTAAAATAATAATTTGAGGGTTATAAAATTTATATCACGGGAAAGATCATAAAAATTCCTTTAAAATCTTTTTCGAATCTTTACCTCAATTTTCTGATTTTTGGTGAATTTTTAAAGATTCATTTTTAGAATTTAATTTATTAAATGCTGATCACGTGATTTCTTTTTCTGGTACTTGAAATAAATTTATCGTCACGTGCATAACAACTAAATAGACAAAAAAAAATTTTTTTTCTTGCTAATGTGGCAGGAGATAGGGCATTATCGAAAAAAATGTTAAAATACAATAAAAGATATTATATTCGTCAAACTGTACTATATTAACTGTACTATATTCTTCAGTATGTCCTATTACATTTAATTTGAATAGTTTCTTCTACATTATTTTGTCTATAAAAGTATCCCTTACGACTTTATATATATATATATATATATATATATATATTTTACATCAATTGTATACATTGATCGTCGTATTTATTATACATATATATATATATAATTATTTTTTTCGGCATTAATTGCATACATTGACCGTTGTATTTAATTTGAATGTACTCCGTAGCGAAGTGCGAGTTTTCAGCTAGTACATACATATATGCATTGCCCGATTTCTAGAAATAGAGGTTCCTGAACTATAACCTTCCGGGGTGTGTGGGGGATATTCCAAATTATATATATAAAATACCACTAGGCCCACTCTCTAACAGAATAATATGTGACTAAATAAATGTTTTTAACTATCATAATTTTTTTTCCTAAAGGGAAGTACCGGAATGCCGTTCCGGCGCGTTTCGCGTCAAATCGAGCCCTGCATATATGTATGCCAAAATTATAACTTGCGAGGACGGACGGACGGACGGTTTTAGCGTCTGAAATTTTCCTTTCCGGAGGACCGTTATGTAGGAACCTACGTGAAAAAAAAACAAAAAAAACTTACCAATAGTATGGAGCTGTTCATTCTAATCTAATCATTCTTTCACAAATCGTAAGATTATGCAAATACCTCCTAGCCTAACTGCGAGGAGAGTAGATTTTTTGAGGCATTCAGCTCAATTTTCAAAAGAAAGCTAATTTTCTGGGAATGTTCTGCTTCTATTAAAAAAGTTATTTAATTTCATTGGTATTTCATTAATTTCAATTTGTTAAATTTTAAAGGGACTTTTAGTTTTGTATAAAATTAGAAAGAAGAAAGTTTGTGCATTAAAACAGAATGCAAATAATTATATAACTTTGAAAATTTCTCTCTCAGGCTTTAGGGAACAAAAATGTGTAAATTTCCATATCAGAAGATTTTTGAGGAATCAAAAGACATCATGATATTTTTCGATATTTAAATTGAATTTCCCTCGGTTAAGTCCTTACATCTTATACCTGAATATTGCAAATTTTTTAAAGAATCAAAAACATATCAAAATTCAACATTAATTTTTGACCGCTTAAAATACTTTCATCTAAATCACTACTTTATCCTTAGTATTAAACTTGATCCTATTTGAAACTTATTGAGAAATGATTGACGGAAGCTGGTGAATATTTGCAGCGTGTTTGAAACTTTATTGATTACATGCGACTACTTCGAAATAAATTTCACCTGATTTGCTCGTGTTTAACCCTTTCAGGGGCATTAACCTCAACCGTTTGCATGGTGCAGATTTCCCCCCCCCCCGATTTTTTAACCTTAAGAATCATGAAAAATTTTCCAATTAAAGGTTGAAAATGTTTTTACTTCTTTAAACTGATAACAGATGGCAGAACTAACCATTTTTCTGCTTATTTAACTATAATACATTGAATGCAAGTGAAAGAAATACTAGCATTAGGCGTTTTCAGTGTGCAAACGGCGCCCCTCAAAGGGTTAACCGGATTTATAAATTTGAAAAGGCACAGTTACGCTCGTCTAGATGGATATCTATTAAGTTTGGTTTGGAGCGCAACTGTCAATTTTTGTTACACGAGGGCAAATTAGGCCGGGACGTACCGTTTAATGCCTATTCCGAACGGCTACAAGTGTCCAATCTGGGAGTTGGACTCGAACCCACAGATTCTGGTAATTGCCAACGTCCTAACCATTCGGCCATCGTCCGGGTTGATGTCTATTAGGACTTACCAAGGCCTTATTTTTGCTAATGAAAAAAAATTGTTTTCTGCTGAATTCAATAACTTCCATCAATAATTCTTAGTAACAGTCAGATTTTTCAAATTAAATTATATTTACTTTACTTGCATATCTGTAAAACAAAATTTCTCTATGTTTTTAATTTTCAGACATTGAGGCAGCGTGAAAAATTCTAGTTTATAACGTAGTGAACTCTTTATAGAAGAAAATTTTCTTAAAGATACAAAAACTTATTAATTGAACAATTCAAACTTTAGAGCAAAAATTCTACTTCCATCAATAGTTCTTAGTAACAGTAAGGTTTTTCTAATTAAATTATATTTACTTTACTTGCATATCTGTAAAACAAAATTTCTCTATGTTTTTAATTTTCAGACATTGAGGCAGCGTGAAAAATTCTATTTTATAACGTAGTGAACTCTTTATAGAAGAAAATTTTCTTAAAGATACAAAAACTTATTAATTCAACAATTCAAACTTTAGAGCAAAAACTCTACTCCCATCAATAATTCTTAGTAACAGTAAGGTTTTTCTAATTAAATTATATTTACTTTACTTGCATATCTGTAAAACAAAACTTCTCTATGTTTTTAATTTTCAGACATTGAGGCAGCGTGAAAAATTATATTTTATAACGTAGTGAACTCTTTATAGAATAAAATTTTCTTAAAGATACAAAACTTATTAATTCAACAATTCAAACTTTAGAGCAAAAACTCTACTTCCATCAATAATTCTTAGTAACAGTAAGGTTTTTCTAATTAAATTATATTTACTGTACTTGCATATCTGTAAAACAAAATTTCTCTATGTTTTTAATTTTGAGACATTGAGGCAGCGCGTAAAATTCTATTTTATAACGTAGTGAACTCTTTATAGAAGAAAATTTTCTTAAAGATACAAAAACTTTTCAAACTTTAGAGCAAAAACTCTATGTGCTCAAAACGAGTGTGCTCAAAAGAATTTTTTTTTAAAAATATACTGAAACTTATTAATTTAAAAGTAATTCCTACAAGTTAAAACTTTGAGTTGTAAAAAATATTCAATGCTTTCAGTGAATTTGAAACAAGCTATTCACATAGTTATTAGAAATATACAATTGCGGAAATAATTAGAACAAAGTAATAAAAAAAATGCGGGCTACCTACTGCGGTAGAAGATTTCTTTATTGCTCCGCCAGAGGGCGAAACTCGAGAGATCACAGTTTTCGCAAACAGCCAAAACTCGACTCCATTGTTCTAAGAGTAATTCGGATTCGGACAATTATTGTAAATGCTCACGTAGTAAGCATTTCCTTTGATTAGGACAGTTCTTAGAAGTGGTATAACTTAAAAACTTGAGTAAAAAAAAAATTAGTTCGAAACATGGAACAGAGGAAATAAAAAAGCACGTACAAAAAACAATTTAAGAGATGCGCGCAAGTACTTTTTCCATTTTTCATCTAACAATAGAACATCCAAAAGTGCAGGGTAAACTAATAAAAGATATATTTTAGGAAATGATATCGCCATTCTTTTTTTTTTCCCACAGAAGTGAGCATATCCGTTTATTGTAACCTGAAATAAAATAAAATTTCGAAGGAAAAAATAAATATATTAAAGTTTTATTTATTCTCATTGGAAACGCGTAATTACACTAGATCGTCTCGATGTTATTTTAACTTGTCTTTTCATTATGAGCCAAACAAGTAGCAATAGCCTAACCCCCTCCCCTTTTAAGTATTGCCACATAGTTCTAATTCGAATTACTTAACAGTTTTGCTTTATTTAAAAATCGCTTTTTTTTTTTTTAGTCACAAACTTGATTATTCTTAAAATTGTTTTATCCAAAATTTGGTTTTGAATCGTCGGTAAATCATACGCAGGTAAATCTTCCAGCTAAAAGGGAGACGAGGCAAGAATTACCTATCTGGACACATAATCTTTCTTTCGTGCATTTACACTACCTCTTTTAATCCTGCCAAAAATTTCAATTGGAATTATGGTATATTAATTTTTTTTAATTCTGGGAATTCTTATATAGCAATGCTAACAATATAGGGAAGAGCGGTATGGCATCTATTCTCAATTTAGGGAAATCCAATTTTAGATTCATTCTCTCACAACAGGCTATTTAAAGGAAAGCGTGTGTAATTTTTATATTACAGAGAAATAAACTGGGTCAAGTGAATCCCTCGCTTGCTATCCCTATAGTTTTACTTTGCGAGTATACCAACGACGGGAACAAAATCCCGAACGTCTTGATTTAAGCATAATGGATATTAATGAAATATTTGTTATCTCTGATTGCTTGTTTAAGTATTTATGGTTTGTATTGTACAAAGTATAACTAATAGTGTATAATGTATGAAGTCCCCCATGATAATCTCATGATGCACTGTGTATATACAATAATCGCAACGCTGCATTTGGCAGCGTTTTGTGAGTGATCATTTAGCAATGTGTATCTACGGTGTGTGTATTGAATGTATTTGTAAACCTGATCGTCGTGATCCAATGTATAAGCCACTCGTAATATTAATGTAGACACAGATTATTGTCTATTTTACATTTCGTTTACTATAAAATAAATATCTAGACTAATAATAATGTACATAAGTTTTTTCTGAAGAACGCTGATAACATTAATGAGAGAGGGGTTCATAATCACAGTTCAAACCAGACTTCACGTCTAGTCTCTATATTCCCTCCGCTCTCCAGTCCCTCAATATCTCATCATGGTCCAGTCTAAAAAAAATCCCCATCAAATCGTCTTTTATTCATTTATACCCTTTTCCTCGTTCTCGAATGTTCCAGTGTCTCATGTGTCTGATGCAATACCTCGCAGCTTTTCGTCACCTGGTCACCTCCAGGCCGGCGTTTCTTTTTGGTCAGCCCGACACCCCGGGGCCTTGAATTGTCTATTTGTGGTCTTTTCCTAACGAATGACCCTTTTTCCACTTAGGGAAGTGGGCACCGCACCATTGTCTGTCTAAGGGCCTGTTCACATAGGAGTCCGTTGCGTTGCGTTAAGGAAAAGATGACGTTGAGACGAAAATAAACCAATCATAGGCGTTAAAAATTTCATTGCTAATCGTTTGGAGGCCTATGATTGGTTTATTTTCGTCTCAACATCATCTTTTCCTTAACGCAACGCAACGGACTCCTATGTGAACAGGCCCTAACAGTCTGCCCGATTCTTTTAACAAAAAGTCACATCTGTACTGAATTTTCCAAAGTTAGAATTGAGTCTGTTTTCAGACTATGTGAGAGTCTCACAGTATTTATACGCATGTTACTTGTTTATATAGTAATGTGCATTGTACGTATGTAACTATAGTATGTGTAACATATTTATGCGAGTATAATATGAGTAATATATTAATGTACAGTATAGGTATTATAGTTCGTGTAATAGTGTGTGCAGGTTGGTATAGATTGTTCCGTTTGTTTAATAATGTGTTGAGTATGTTTAGTAGACATATGTATATTGTATGTAAAGCAATGTGTATTAATTGTATATGTTTCGTAAGTATCCTATGCATATTTATATTATATTTTGTCCGCTGGTGTATTTATGTATCCAAACGGATGTCAACATTAGAATGTATTCAAGTCTGTGCACAGAGTTTGTTGTATTTTGTGTTTCAATAACGTAGGGCAACAAAGAACGGGCGCGGCACTGGGCTGTGTTGTCCATCCAGATCGGATGAAAAGTTAATTTTAATTTGTAAAGGCTAGTCAGTTAGTTTGTTTTCTGGCTTGGTGGTTGGAGGATAATTCGTTCTCCCCCGAACCTGTGTGTCCCAGCAGGGATGCGACATCGACAACAAAACATCGATGTTTTGAAACATCGATATTAAATATTAAAACATCGCCCCAAAACCATCGATGTTTTTAAACATCGATGTTTATGAACTTTCATTTTTTTAAAACTGGTTTAGTAATCTCTAATATTAATGTTACTTCGGTCAGTCATGGGGGGGGGGGGGGGGAGGGGGGTAATTTTACTCTCAGATTGAGCTGACACAAATGACAAAAACTTGGTTGCTAGAGTCAGCGCATATCGCAGAATTTCCATGACACATTTTGTTACTTTTACCAGAAAATTGAGCAAGAAATTATTGCAATTTATTAACTAATATTTTATTTTCAAATTAAAAAATATAAAAGAAAATTACATATATTTACACCAATTTGAAGTACTGATGCAAAACCAACGTATGGGGGGAAAACTGAACAAGCTTATTTTTTCTTTACTGTAAATAACAATTATTGGGGCTATTGGGGCATATAATTATTATTCACTGATTGTTCATTGCTATTTGTTTCTAATCGTTCCCCCTTTTGTATTCGTCCTTTTCAGAATTCAGACTTACATTTACTGAGTGGGAAAATTATGCTACGTGGTTAATTTTTTTTATTATGGTACATTTTCATTTAAAAAAAACACCGCGATAACGTAAAACATCGATGTTAAAAAAAAATCAGCTTCAATAAATTGATGTTATTATCAAAATATCGATGTTTTGAAAACATCGACATCGATGTCGCATCCCTCGGTCCCAGACGAGCAGATTGCAGTCGGGACGTCTCGCCATTAAAACTGCCGTATAAGCTTCGGCTGTGGCCGGCAAAAACCTTTGAATTGCCTGTTTAAGTACTGTATCACGTAAGTTAGTTACTATTTTTTTCAACATACAAAATTTACAAAATTATAAGCATTTCGAGTTTACAGAAGTCCGGTAGATCCTTTGAGAAAGTCTGCCGTTAAAGTTATGCCTCATTCAATTACAGTCGAACCTCGTTATAACGAACTTCAAGGGACCAAAGGTTTTGTTCGCTTTATCCGGTGGTTCACTATATCCGAACCGTTAAGAAAAATGCTAGAGTTCACAAAATGTATAACTCATTAATTGCAATGTGCATTCAATAATGATGTATTAAAAATGATAAAATCTGTTAAAAATGATCATTAATGAATTAAATCGACTAAAATAGATCACATTAAACTGACACAATACTAATTAAATTACGTACAACAGAAAAAAAGGCGGGACCAAAATTTTCGTTCGTTATATCCGTGAGTTCGTTATATACCGGGTTCGCTATAACGGGGTTCGACTGTATACAGAGCAGCTGAAGTGGAGTTGTTTGATAAATATGATCTGCCATTTTATAATCTGAAATAAATTTTTATTCTATAATTAAGGGTCCCTACTGCTATAGTTTTTAGATCTTGAAAAAAGACGTAGTTCTGCCATTTTCTCTTTGTATATATGCTAAACTACTCTGCATGCCATGCAAAAGCAATACATAAATATGCGAAATTACAAGTTTCCTAGTTACATGCAAAACAAGTTGTATTTCACAAAAAGAAATGTAAGCTTATTGCCTCACCAATCTTAATATTTTATTGAAGATGTCAGCTTGTTTGTTATTCTCAGCGATTAGTTGGTAAGTAAGATATGATTCATATACGTTATCGCATTAAGATAACACACTTATTCTAAGAACATAATCATCTCAATCAATCAAGTCCTTTAGTAATAATTTTGGGATTTCGGAAAACAACCTCTGGGTCCGTCATGAATTGTGATGGATTACTCTGCAATGGCGGTATTATCAATAATGCACCTTAATCAAACTCGAATACGGTTGGTAGAAGCTATTTGGCTGCGTCAAAAAGCATACTCTGGGACCACATCCATCTGAGAAACAGGCATGAGAAATTAACCCGTTTGTAAATGGATAAAGCGTTTGCTGTTTTTAATACCGCAAATATTCCTTGCTTTTGGGTAATTTATCGCGAAATTTAGGTAAAATTACATATGCAGATTTTAGGATATCTTTATTGTTTGTTCATTTGCTCATGAGATTGTAAATCGAACAAACCGAGAAAAACACATAAAATAAACATATAAAATGCACCCTCGATAGCCGCAGAATTGATTATTTGTAAGTAATCCATAAATAGAAAATTTACGGAGTTTTTTTAAGCCAACTTCTAGATAAAAATGATCAAAGTCTTCGAAATTCAGTACTGCATATATATATACAGTGAAACCCCAATTTTACGTTATTCTTGGGACCAGAGGTTAAAAAACGCACGAAACGGGAAAACGTAAAATCGGGGTTAAATAAAATCTAAGCATATTATTAAAAAATTGACAAATACCGGATGAACTATTGGAAAAAATGTGTTATCTTTACTTGTTTTTTGCTTTTAGAAGCAATTTCAACTACAGCACGTTCAATACTAACAATTTTTTTGCAAATTTGCTTTTTGGTTTACATATTGGGATATTTTAACATTATCGGTTTAGGCAATTTTCACGGACCAACAGAAAATGACGCAGGAAGCGAGATAACGTACGAAACGGACAACGTAAAATCGGGGTTCTACTGTGTATATATATATATATATATATATATATATATATATATATATATATATATATATATATATTTCTTCACTATAAAGTTATTCCTTATTTTACGATCTAGAAGAGCAAAGCGTAAAGAAAACATTTTTTCAGAAGCAGAAAATGAACATACTGTAATTTTCTACTATCAGTAGGCTAATACTATAACAGATAAACTGTCATTATGAAGAATATTTATGAAAACATACAAAAAAATAGTGCGTAGCTTGAATAATATCTAAAAAGGATTTAATTTGCTGAAATAAAACATTTATTTATAACAAAATTACAGCAAATCCTATAGATCTAAAATATATAATTCAAGAATTTTATTAGATTGCGCATTTTCATTCCATGTGTAAACATAAAATTTTCGTACCTTTTTATTTTTATTAGATTATTTCTCAAACGCTCGAGATCAGATAGTCATAAATAACCAAGTTATGGGGAGGTGGAGAATTTCAATACCACCATCAGCTGCTAAAAAACAAATTGATTCGTTCATATTCCCCACTTGGTTAGGGTCCTCCCATTAAAAAATAAATAAAATGTCTTTTTGTGTTTCTTTTTAAGCTACAGGTGTTCTATATTACCTGTTTTTCCTTTTTATTTCGCGCACACTTTCTAAGAAATAAAATTTACATTAAGATTTCCCAGCTGCTTGTATCTGATGGTAACAGCGATAAGCGATGCATGCTCCAAGGCTAGCTGATATGTTTAATATTATGCCAAAGTACAGAAGCATGACACAATTTTTAAAGATGTCCCGTAGCATTTGCGCTTAAAGAGCTGTGGATATTCAGGGTTATAAAACGAGGCACATTTCATATTTTTGGTACTACACTTAAAGTGAATCCAACTTGGTTTCTCCAGAATTTTCATTCTAATTTTGCTTGACATTTCTTGATTTCCCTTGACATTACAAACTATAAGAAATTCCTGGAGCATTTTGTTGCATGAACGAAGCGAAAAGAATGTATGCGGAAGATATTTTAAAGTTTTTTTTTTTACTGTAAATATGTTAGAAAATTAACTGTTCATTAATTTTTTAAAAATGAAATTAATATGGAAAATAAACTGTTTATTTTTAGTGTTTTAAGTCTGATGTTATCAATAGACGATATTATCAAACGCTTTCACTTTTTTTTAATGGTGATGGTACCAGAGTTAAAAAAATTGGCTATATGGGAATACTGCTGTTGTTGGATGTAAATTATTCAATATTACGAATAGTTGATGAAAGACAAAATAGTGGAATCAGGAAATACTGTTGCGTTGATAATTTGTGTAAGTTAGACTTTGAAATTGCCCTAGCAGCGTTTTTAAACATACATATTTTTATTGAATGAATTTCAAGTTTCATCACATTTTCTCTGACCATTTTACTTGTCGCTTGAATTATCTCAATTTTTCCAAACTCTACGGAATAAATCGCAAATTAAAATCACCATTATCTTACCCAAAATGAATATTTTATTCCAGTTCGATAACTTTCATTAAAGTGGATTAAAAAGACAACTTGTTTTAATACAGAAAGAATCATTTTGTAATTATTTTTTAATATTGTGGGGTAGTAATCTATATATATATAAAACAGTCCCGTAAATGACTGACTGACTGACAGATAACGCGCAGACCAAACCGCTGGACCTAAAGGGTTGAAATTTTGCATGGCGATTCTTCTTATAGTGTAGGGGGGCACTAAGAAAGATATTTGAAAAATTCTTCTTAGGTTTTTTAAAATAAAATTTTAAGCTGTTTTTGTAACATTCTTTAAAGTTTGCATATAAAATAATAATCTGAGGGTTATAAAATTTATATCACGAGAAAGATCATAAAAATTCCTTTTAAAATGAAATTTTTTTCGAATCTTTGCCTCCATTTTCTGATTTTTGGTGAATTTTTAAAGATTCATTTTTAGAATTCAATTTATTAAATGACCATCATGTGGTTTCTTTTCTATTTGTGATACTTTAAACTAATTTTGCGTCAAGTGCATAAAAATGAAATAAATTGACAAAAATTTTTTTTTCTTTCTAATGCGGCAGACGATTGGACATTATCCAAAATAATATTAAAATACAGTAAAAGAAATGTTCCTCAAACTGTACTATATTAACTGTACTATATTCTTTAGTATGTTCTATTAGATTTAATTTGAATATTTTCTTCTACATTATTTTGTCTATAAAAATATCCGTTATGATTTTTTTTTTATAAATATATTTTTTGTTTGTTTTTTGGCATTAATTGCATACATTGGCAATTGTATTTAATTTGAATGTACTCCGTAGCGAAGTACGGGTATTCAGCTAGTAAATAAATAGATTGCTTGACCCGGTGGCATATTGTGAGTTCTTTTTTTTTTTTTCCGGAGTGCCTGCCGTTTTAGGGCCAGGGGAGGGGGAGGGTTGTAAATTAACATTAAAATTACATTTATTCTGACGATTTTTTTTATGCTTCTGAACGCTTGTTTTATAAACCTTCCATAATTATGTCACCATGAGTAACTTATGATGTATGATCATCAGTATTTTAGGCATAAGAAACGAAAGCAGTTGTAATAGAAAACTAGGCATACTCCTTTTCTTATGTCAGGGTGGCCAGTTCTACCTTTGGCTGGTATTTTCTGGCATGTAGTATAAAAATAACGTACGTTTTCTTAAAAAGGCCCGAGTGAAAACATACTTACCGTGTGGCCTACCACCCAAGCGTCTAAATGATGTATTCAAATTTCCCCTTCTTAGACTGCATCAATTAACATACGAATGAAGTTATTTATCCGAAGAGCTCTAATTATTTATTTTCATTTATGATGGTACAGTTTAAAATATATGTTAAATATCGTTATCAAGATTTATTTTATTTAGTGTCTTTACCAAGATTTATAAATTTTTAAAGATATGAATGAAGTTATTTATCTAAAGAGCTCTAATTATTTATTTTCATTTATGATGGTACAGTTTAAAAGAGAAGTTTAATATCTTTACCAAGATTTATTTTATATAGTATCTTTACCAAGATTTATAAATTTTTAAAACATATGAATACAGTTATTTATCCGAAGAGCTCTAATTATTTATTTTCATTTATGATGGTATAGTTTAAAAGAGAAGTTTAATATCTTTATTAAGATTTATAAATTTTTAAAACATATGAATGAAGTTATTTATCTAAAGAGCTCTAATTATTTATTTTCATTTATGATGGTACAGTTTGAAAGAGAAGTTTAATATCTTTACCATGATTTATTTTATATAGTATCTTTACCAAGATTTATAAATTTTTAAAACATATGAATGAAGTTATTTATCCGAAGAGCTCTAATTATTTATTTTCATTTATGATGGTATAGTTTAAAAGAGAAGTTTAATATCTTTACCAAGATTTATTTTATATAGTATCTTTACCAAGATTTATAAATTTTTAAAACATATGAATGCAGTTATTTATCCGAAGAGCTCTAATTATTTATTTTCATTTATGATGGTATAGTTTAAAAGAGAAGTTTAATATCTTTATTAAGATTTATAAATTTTTAAAACATATGAATGAAGTTTTTTATCTAAAGAGCTCTAATTATTTATTTTCATTTATGATGGTACAGTTTGAAAGAGAAGTTTAATATCTTTACCATGATTTATTTTATATAGTATCTTTACCAAGATTTATAAATTTTTAAAACATATGAATGAAGTTATTTATCCGAAGAGCTCTAATTATTTATTTTCATTTATGATGGTACAGTTTAAAAGAGATGTTTAATATCGTTATCAAGATTTATTTTATTTAGTATCTTTACCAATATTTATAAACTTAAAAAAAAGACTGATAAAGTATAATGTTATCTATCATTGAAGTTTACAAGGCGAAAAAGAAAATAATGCCCGACAATAAGTAATCTTACTCGATCCGACAAAAACTTAAAATGATACAACTCTTCAAACAAGAAGGTCGCCGGGCAACATCTTTTGACAGATGACAGACGATTTAAAAGCCGAAGAGTGGCCTGACGGGTAATGGATATGCTGCCTCACAAGGAGTGACAGGAGTTTACCGCGATTACGTCTGTGAAACATGACCCATAACGAATAAATGGCTTCTTCGCGCAACCTCCATTAACCTGCCAGCTTCTCAAAAACATATAATAACAGACCATTTTTTTTAATAATAAATTAAATCTGAATTTAATTGCATAGAAAAGCTTTTCAATGTTTTGAGAATTTTGTGGTATTAATAGTAATATATTTTATTAAAATACATTTATAGCATATCTTTGATGTCCGGTATAAAGGGCTTAAGTCAAAAACGGTGATTTTTATATGCTTGTTAATATTGATAAAAAATGAAAATTTGATTATGAAACAAGAAATGTAATATTGTATACAAAATTTATAGACCTAAGCCTTTTCTTCCAGTCAAAGTATTTTTTTTCTTTTTTATCAATACTAACAAGTATCTAAAAATCACTGTTTTTGACTTAAGCCCTTAATACCAGGCATCATAGATATATTTAACCAATTTTCGAACATTTTGTAACGCAGATTTTACTCTTCATTTTCTCTGAAGCCTTTTCTGGTTGTCTGAGCTGATTAATGAACGGGTGTGCAGGGAAAATGGAATAGATCAGGGATTCCCACCCTTTTTATAGTACCGTACCTGTACGTTGTAAACAATTTGATGACGTACCGGTACACCAAAAATTTTGAAATGGGGAATAAAATGCAATGGAGAAAAAAATAAATTAGGATATATAAAAAATCCTTTTAAATAAATCTCCTGAGTTTAATACACTTACCTTAACAGCTTCTTAATATTTATTAATAATACAATTACTATTGATTAATAATATGCAATTAATTTAGAGATGTTTGAAACACAAAACACAATTTTTAGTACAACTCAGACACAGTTATAATTCGCAAACACAGTTATAGACACAGTTACAATTCGCAGGCGTGTGCCAAATTTTTATGGGGGGGGGGGGGGCATAGATAACACATTCGGGTGTAGACGGCATCTTTTGAGATTAGGTAAATCCCAATAAAGTATTACAACACAAACAATGGATAAGAAATTCCAAACCAAAATATTAAAATGTATGGAATATTAGTTATTATGGTCATTTCTTTTCTTTTTTCGTAATACAGACTTTTAATAGATTTTTGTTTTAAATTGTAAAATCATTCGCGTACCGGTAGCTGCTTGTCCGCGTACCGGTACTGGTACGCGTACCCAAGGTTGGGAACCACTGGAATAGATAATAACAAAATACCATGTATAGAATAATAAACAAGCCATTCATATTTTGAAATAAAGTACAAGGAAGCATAAAAAGGTTTAAAAGAAAAACAATAATTTAACTCAAATGAACATTTTAGTCTTTCTTTTAGAAAAAAAGTCTTCCTATTTTTTCTTTAGCGAACAATGCTAACGCTTCTTTGAAAAAATTGTATTTTATTTCTAACCTTTCTCTTTTGTTGTGATATTGAAATCAGCCGATATTGAATCAGCAAATACGGAAGCAGTACTGCACTACTCCTACAAGGGTAACACTTTAGTGTCGACAGTCTTCCATAATAGTAGATGC
>OU015491.1:37426309-37428809 GCA_907164885.2 Dolomedes plantarius
GGAAGAAATATTTCGTTTCTTATCTAGATGTTATGCACGAAAACTGCATTTACGACAATCTTTTCCCAAAATTAACAGGCAAAGAATGACATTTAGATTTCTGTCGATTTCTTTCTAGGGAAGATGTTTCAATTTTTTTAGCCTCAATATTTTTACTGCCATCTTTTAATTTCGTTTCTGAACTATTAAAGTTTGTCTAGATAAAGTTTTTCCATCAAACACATCAACCTTTTTTTCGCCTATAAAGAAATTTTTTAATTTCCCCTGAGAGCTTACGTATCCATGTATATAATAAATTAGCTGTAAACCAGCACTTAGCTACGGAATACATTCAAATTAAATACAACGGTCAATGTATGCAATTAATGCCAAAAAAATATATAAATATATATACATCTATAATAAATGCGACGATCAATGTATACAACTGATGTGAAAAAATATATATATATATTTATATATATTTATAAAAAAATCGTAAGGGATATTTAATTTTTTTGGTTAATATCCAATCGTCTGCTGCATTAGAAAGAAAAAAAAAATTTTTTTTTGTCTATTTAGTTGTTATGCACGTGACGATACATTTATTTAAAGTATCAGAAAAAGAAATCACGTGATCAGCATTTAATAAATTAAATTCTAAAAATGAATCTTTAAAAATTCACCAAAAATCAGAAAATGGAGGTAAAGATTGGAAAAAGATTTCATTTTAAAGGAATTTTTAGGATCTTTCTCGTGATATAAATTTTATAACCCTCAAATTATTTTTTAAAAGCAAACTTTAAAAAAGTTACAAAAGCAACTTAAAATTTTAATTTAAAAAAATCTAAGAAGAATATTTCCAAAATCTCTCTTAGTGCACCCCTACACTATAAGAAGAGTCGCCATGCAAAATTTCAGCCCTTTAGGTCCAGCGGTTTGGTCTGTGCGTTGTATGTCAGTGAGTCAGTTACGGAACTGTTTTATATATATAGACTAGCTGAAAACCCCCACTTCATTACGGAGTACATTCAAATTAAATACAACTGTCAATGTATGCAATTAATGCCAAAAAAAATCTATATATATATATATATATATATATTTACAATAAATACGACGATCAATGTATACAACTGATGTGAAAAAAAACAAAAAAATATATTTATAAAAAAATCGTAAGAGATATTTTTATAGACAAAATAATGTAGAAGAAAATATTCAAATTAAATCTAATAGGGCATAACAAAGAATATAGTACAGTTAATATAAAACAGTTTGAGGAACATAATATCTTTTATTGTATTTTAATATTTTTTGGATAATGTCCAATCGTCTGCCGCATTAGGAAGAAAAAAAAAATATTTTTGTCTATTTACATAGTTGTTATGCACGTGACGATAAATTTATTTAAAGTACCAAAAAAAAAAAGAAATCACGTGATCAGCATTTAATAAATTAAATTCTAAAAATGAATCTTTAAAAATTCACCAAAAATCAGAAAATGGAGGTAAAGATTCGAAAAAGATCTCATTTTAAATGAATTTTTAGGATCTTTCTCGTGATATAAATTTTATAACCCTCAAATTATTATTTTAAATGCAAACTTAAAAAAAGTTACTAAAACAGCCTAAAAATTTTAGTTAAAAAAATCTAAGAAGAATTTTTTTAAATCTTTCTTAGTGCACCCCTACACTATAAGAAGAATCACCATGCAAAATTTCAGCCCTTTAGGTCCAGCGGTTTGGTCTGTGCGTTGTATGTCAGTCAGTCAGTTACGGAACTGTTTTATATATATAGATTAATTATAAAACTAATTAACTGTCACAATTGAAACTAGAAATTCAAAAGTTACGCCGTCCACAGCGGTTAGCTTATAAGGCAGGTGTTATATTCTAATGTCCGGTCGCCGCGTCAGCAATTCGCTCTTCGCCAGCGACCGGAATCAAAGCATCCAATCGCAGTAATGCAATAGACGGTCAGCTTCATTTCTGGTTTAATCAATAGCACTTTAGGGTTAACGTATTATACTTAACGTTTTATACTTTTTGTGGCAACGTCCATTTACAGAATGGTAAACTAGTAATATTAACGACACTTAAAAAGATAAAAGAAAATAGTAAATATTTACCTGTAGATTCAATCTTTGAATCCAGGCCCACTCATAGAATACGAAAAGTGAAGTATAAATTCACATTAAAAGAAAAGATGCAGAATCAAGGAATTATGCTGACTGGATACTAGAAAAAAAAAGTGCTTGTGACCAGTACCAACGTAGTTAACAGCTTATGGGGACGAGGAGAACGAGGGTATTAAATGGTTTATTGTAATTCCAGATACACAACTTACGCATCACACTTTCGATCATTCTTATTACAAAAGAGCAAGGAATTTTAACTTTCTCACCCAAACAACTGCAGCTTCTGAAAAAAACCAACGAAGAAGACACAAATACATCAACACTCAATCGCAAATTTAAAACAAAAAAATTCCCAGTTCATTTCTGAAATAATTACAAGAT
>OU015491.1:37433809-37496309 GCA_907164885.2 Dolomedes plantarius
ACGCATCACACTTTCGACCATTCTTACGAGAAAAGAGGAAGAAATTTTAACTTTCTCGATCAAACCACTGCAGCATCTGAATAAAAGCAACGAAGAAGACACAAATACATTTACACTCAAAAATTAACGCAAATAAAAAAAAATTAAGAGCTTTATTAACATTTCTTGTCTAAACGCTGTACTTTGTCAGACCTTCCTTGCATCTAAATAGACTAATTTTTTTTTTTCTGCTTCGGGAGGATTTGAGTTTCTCAAAGCGCACATTGGAATTAAGAAGACAACGGATTAAGAACCATTAATCTATATATATAAAACAGTTCCGTAACTGACTCACTGACATACAACGCACAGACCAAACCGCTGGACCTAAAGGGTCGAAATTTTGCATGGCGATTCTTCTTATGGTGTAGGGGTGCACCAAGAAAGATTTTTGAAAAATTCTTCTTAGATTTTTTAAAATTAAATTTTTAAGCTGTTTTTGTAACTTTTTTTTTAAGTTTGCATTTAAAATAATAATTTGAGGGTTATAAAATTTATATCACAAAAAAAGATCTTAAAAATTCCTTTAAAATGAAATCTTTTTCGAACCTTTACCTCAATTTTCTGATTTTTGGTGAATTTTTAAAGATTCATTTTTAGAATTTAATTTATTAAATGCCGATCACGTGATTTCTTTTTCTGGTACTTTAAATAAATTTATCGTCACGTGCATAACAACAAAATAGACAAAAAAAATATTTTTTTTTCTTTCTAATGCAGCAGACGATTGGATATTATCGAAAAAAATATCCCTTACGATTTTTTTCTAAATATATATATATATATTTCTTTTACATCTATTGTATACATTGATCATCGCATTTATTATATATATATATTTATTTTTTTGGCATTAATTGCATACATTGACCGTTGTATTTAATTTGAATGTACTCCGTAGCCGAGCGCGGGTTTTTAGCTAGTTTATTCATATAAATTTGAGTATAGCAGTGAGATTACACGCAATTTTGTCTACTTAGCCACATCCATGTACTATGTATATACCATTGTTCAATTTTTTTGGTCCAATTTTGATAATTAGCTTTTCCAAAGTACTTAGAAGACAGATACATGTATGGTGCCCCATTTTATTTCAGTAAAATGTGTGCTCTTACAGCACTATAGCGTCTTTTTAAAGAGGGTACTTTTTAAATTTTCTTTTCTTTATAAGGCTAAAAGACTATTTTATTTGTTTTGTCATAGTTCAATACATGATACAGAAACACTGAAGTATATAAAAAAATGCCCCTGTGAAATGCATTTTTAATTACAAGGTTTTATCAGACATTTATTTAAAGAGTGGGCATAATTAACTCTGGAATTATTAAATTACTTTTACATGTTTAAAGCCATTTTTCATTGCGAATTTGCTGTATCATTTTCCACCTTGCAAATCTGGCAAATATTTTTCATCGAGTATTTAGTTTTTGCCAATCTTGTAATTTTGAAGTACTTTCAAACATTCCTTTAACATATAAATAAATCTTGTAGTTTTGAAGTTAATTTAAATTCACTCTTTATCCACATTTTGTTTATAATTCTAAAAAAAATTTCTTTTTTATACTTACAGTATAAAAACTTTTGACATTAAGACACCTGGGGGAGTGATTTTCACTCTTCTTTGAAATTGTATTCTCAAAAAATACTATACCACGTAAGTAATTAAAAATTTTGTGTAGAATTTTAAAGAAAATGTACTCCATTTTATCGCGAGACCCTCCATACCGTAAAACTAAAAATTAACATTTTAAAAGCAGAGATTGGTGAGGGGTGACCGAACGTCCTCAAAACGTAGTGTTCTATATTTTACGTTTTACATTCCAACATTCGAGAAGCTAAGTTTACCCGAGAGTACTAACAGGCAACGAAATGGATGGAAGGATCAAATCCATTTAGAATTTTCAGTATCTAAAATGCCTTAACGTTTCTCACTAATACAATATGGAGAGGTATAGAAGTTCAGAATGTACTACAGTAATCGTACTTTAAACGAAAATAAGCATCAAGCATTCCTTGCTTTTTGAAAGTACACTTTACGTCTTTTAGTTTTTACGACGGACTAGCATTAGCATCTGTTCCTCTAACCGAAAAAAAAGAAAGACAGAAAGAAAAAACCAACTCGGAGAGGATTTTTATTTTTACAAAAAGCTAATTTATCCGTTTAGTTTGTGGAAAAGCGAAGGAGAAATAAACATCTGTCCTGAAGTTTTCCAGCGACGGTGAAATGTTAAAAAGCAACTATTTTTCTCTTTCTGTCTCCTAGTTCAAGTATTAATCAACTCCCATCACCCTAACCTCTATACGTTTTCGTTACCTTCACTACTTCTAATCCTTCGTGGGCATCGATGTTTTTCCGACTACAAAGAATTAAGAGTAACAAGTCTATTATTTTTTTAAAACCAATGCGGAGGCACTTGTCGTCAAACATTCTCCTATACTACGCCGCAGTTTTACTCTCCATTTTATTATGGGGGCACCATATAGGCCGACAGCATCACCCCCTAAGAAGGGACGACACAAACGGAGGCATTTTTCGTGGTGCAATGCCGGGATTCGATCCGAGCACCATCAGCACCGAAAACCAGCGCGCTGTACCACAGGGCCACCACAATCCCCGGTTGAGAGAGATGAACGTAAGGCTTTCAATCAACCATTCATTATTTCCACTTTATATAGGCTTTTTACTTATTACTCCTTAAAGGGCCTGTTCACATAGGAGTCCGTTGCGTTGCGTTGCGTTAAGGGAAAGATGACGTTGAGACGAAAATAAACCAATCATAGGCGTTAAAAAGTTTAGCAATGAAATTTCCAACGAGTATGATTGGTTTATTTTCGTCTCAACGTCATCTTTTCCTTAACGCTACGCAACGGACTCCTATGTGAACCGGCCCTAACTGTATGCTACCGTTATTTCTTTTATGTGTTACTTTGTATGACTTCATAGATTATCTTGGGGTAGGATAGTGCTCAATAATTGCCCCTAATAATTTAATTATATTTACTCTCCCCCGTGACGCCATTTCGGCGTACAAAAGAGTCCAGAGTTTTAGTCTAATCCGGATTTTGAGGAACTTCTGAGTACATATACTTAGTCTGTACCTCCCCTTCCCGAACTCCAAATTTTTAAATCCCGGCTAAAAATAAATGTTCCTGTTCAGAGGTAACACTGAATGATCTTTTGGGGCTCGAAATAAGAATAAA
This sequence comes from Dolomedes plantarius, assembly GCA_907164885.2. Lineage (NCBI taxonomy): Eukaryota > Metazoa > Arthropoda > Arachnida > Araneae > Dolomedidae > Dolomedes > Dolomedes plantarius. Next base: position 37,437,050 of record OU015491.1, read on the forward strand.
AGCCAAAAAGGATTCGCGTTGTGCATGAGTAATATCCAGACAAAAAAATGCCTGCCTACCTCAATGAAAAACAAAACAAAAAAAAACCCTTTCAACCAAACAGCTAGTAATCAAATTTTGCTTGTCAAAAGACACTATTTCAGGACTTCTAAATAACTCTCTGTTAAATGTTGCTTACGCTTAGAATTTTTGCAAAATTCAATTTTCCCACTCGTCCTAGATTACGAGCGATTGCAATGCTCACAGATTCGCAATCTTTTCCTTCATCAGATGATGAATTCGTCGAGTGCATGTCTTAAATGATTATCAGCGCCGATGCGATTTCTCGCGAACAAGCTGGCTAAGTTTTCTTTGTTCGTTTTGTTTTTCTTTTTTTTCTTTCCCGCTGTCAAGGTGTGCAACAAATGTTTCGGCACTTCCGAGCGCGTTGAACTACTTCTCAACTCCTCTCGTCGTACGCGGTCAGTATTACACCAAAACACATCCTTCGCGAAACCAAAACAAGATCCTCTGTGTCGCGTTTTGCATACATAACCAATCAAACTGCTAAAAAAAGAAGATCGCCCAGAAGATTTCAGCCACTCGGCGTCCAGAGAATGCGCGTGTTGGTCCACCTGTCTCCAATCAGGTGCCTCGGCAGGTGAACGCTGTAAGCCGTTCGCGGCCCGAAACACGGAAATTAATAGAGACGCGCGGCGAGGATTTTTTTAATGCTACGTTTTGTTATTCCTGATATGTGCAGCAGGTTGCTTTGCTTGCTTACTTGTTGTGCAGCACGCGCCTGGCCCGCCGTTAGGCCCGGTGCCGGCCGTAGGCCCCGTGTACAGGTGGGACGGTGACCTGCCGCGAGGTGCCGCCCGGAATGAGTTATCGATTAGCAGGTGGAAAGAAATTGATTTTTTTTTTAATTTTTCGCCTCTGTTTCAGATGAATGGGTGCATAAGTAGCTGGAGTATGCAAAAACTGAACCCGTGCTCCATTATTTAAAAAAAAATAATCTTGCGCCGTTTCTTGGATAACTTTAGCGCATGGAAAGACTGAGTACTAGCCTTTTACTTTTCGATATTATAAAGAACTGTTCCTTTCATAGTTTTTCCTGAATGAAGAATGTTATTACACATTCAGAAATTTAAAGACAATTTGTTTTGGAAAAAAGGACACACGCACGCATAGAAAAAAATTTTAGCCTCGGTATGTTGAGGGGATATTTTAAGCAAGGTTAAGGAAAAGTGTATGTAAAATTAAGTTTTTTTGTTAGATGAAGTGTTTATTGATGATATAAAAGGAACTAGAAACGAAAAGAATAATTAGCCATTCAGAAAAGAGAAAAATATCTATGATGGTTTTGATAACTTTTAATATTCGGCATGCTATAAGAACAGGTAATTCATAATCATGGCTTTTATTAATTAGTCATTATAGTAAATACCTTGTACTCTAGAGAGAAATCTAGCATAAAAAAAGCAAAACTTATACCCTTTATAGCAAAGAATTATAAAAGGAATCTTGTACTCTGATTCACTTATTCAGAATCAACAATCAACAGTCAAATCAAGTCAATCAAGAATCAAGACTCTAGTCAATCAAGAATCAATTCTAATCAAAGATTTCATAGTAAAGTTAATGATCAACAGATAGGTCCATTATCAAAATTTCGACTTTTGAAAGAAAAAAAACATCGCTTTTCGTTATTGTTTTATTGCTGAAAATTCTATAGCTTTTGCATTTATGCGTTTACCACATAAACGCGTATAAACTTATAAATTACTCTAAAAACTCAATAACTGAAAGGTGGCTGAATAAAATACTCGGTTCTTCGGATACTAAGAACCAATGATCTCTTACATTTATCTTGATGATTAACTGAATATGATAAGAGATGCACACAGCAGAATTTTAGGATACATCATTATTATTATTTTTTAACATATCTAGAAGCGTTTGAATTTTTCAACTTGATATACACAAAAGCGGGGAAAAAAGCAATTGAATTTAAATGTAACTCAGAACTAATTGAATTTTCTCATACAAATTCAGACTATCGAGTATTCTGTTCACAGAATTGGAAGTTAGCTTCATGAATCCCTTTTTCCAAATCAAATGAGATGCACATTCAATGATGTGGATTATATTCTTCCTGTGTACTTTGCCCCATTTCTTTGAGATTTGTTTCTTTAACCCATGAATATGAAAAATGGATTATTTAACTTCAACTAATTATTAATGTGAAACAAGTTATTATTTCTTTCAAACCAGCATATTAGGTATCTACTGTAAAATAAAGGAATTTCATATACGATTGGCATTAATTAAATAAAAATTTAAATATGAAATAAAATAAATATTTTGAAAAATACATGTGCCGTCCGCATCGTAAAGGGATTAGTGTCCCGGGCTTCCACTAAGTGGGCTCGGTTTCGAATCCCAGATATAGCATGGAAGTCTCCGTTTCGTTCCCACATAGGGAGTAAAGATGGTTCACTTGTATGGGGATCCCGTAAAACACATCCCGCTTGGGTGTATTTTGAGGCCTGTTAAGGTCGTTTTTCCCCCTATTTCTTTCAATACTTATTTCTTTGCATATCAATTAGGTATGGCGCTGTACTTCTACTGCGGTGCTGTAATTTTTTTTAGGTTAAATAGCTGACTCTTAGTTTAAACCGTCACTTCTCAAATTATCGGGGTAGGGGGAATTTGCCATTGTAATTCTGTTCTATTCTTTTGTGTTCATTTAAGAACTGTATATTCTAATATTTTTGGTTTTCTGTTTCCATGTGGAGATCTCGGGGCCTGGGATGTCTTTATGCTAGACCCGCATCCTATTCAGAAGGTTCCCCCTTGAGGAAAACGACTCGGTTAGGCCTCCTGATGAAGAGACCGGTCGATTGCCTCTTTATATTACTTTTAATTTTTTGTATTTTCTATTATTGCTACAGAATCTTGCATTTATGCCGCGTGGAGTACTAATTGCAGATTTTCGATAATTTTTTTGGTCAGTGCTTTCTTCCTGTAATTCACTCTTTTACCTATACTGTTGAATTATTTATAATGTACTAAGTTGTATGTTTCCGTATTAAACTAACCGACTAATTCAAGGTGTGGATGTTTAAGTGTCACCAGGACAAAGCACCCGCCCCACTGAAGGAGAAAAAAAAGAAAAAGTGCAAACCATACTGAAATTCCTCACTGCTACATGATGAAAATTTTATTGTCGATACAACGTTGGTATTTTCTATGAAAGAGAAAAGTGGACAACAGAGTGGACAACAAAAGTGGTCCTTAGAGCAAATATATATTGCTTCAAAAATCTAATTGCTTCACAATCAATGGCTCTCTTTTACTTTACAAAATACCAGAGAATAATATTTCTTTCCAAAATCATTTGCATCATACTACAGGGACTTGAAAGCAATTCTTAAAATGCTATCAAACTTTAAATCAACCAATACCGTTTGATTGTTGTGTGTCATAACTGGAAATTATCTTGCCGAGAGCTACATTTTTCTTAAATTATCCACATTAAAGAAATTATTCTTTTAGGTTCCCCAAATCCTTCTCTGCTCTTCATAATCAAAAAGATTGAATTAAATTCCTTTTAGATAATCTTCTGTCCGAGCGTTTACAAGCATCCTAAAAACAGAAAACTAACACTCCGTGTAACGCATAATATTTTATTTAAAAGAAAAAATACTAAAAAAACTAAGAAGAAAAAAGAATCAGATGAAAACCAATCGTTAATTTGTCTTGAAGAAGTGTATTGCTTGCCTGGTGCTTAGGATTTTTTTTTCTTATTCCGTTTACTGTAATGCAGAAAAGGCTTCTTTTCACATCTTTTAACAAACAGAATTCAGCAAAAAGAAAAATATTTAAGGCCTGTGCTTAAGATAATAAGTTTTGCATTTTAGACAATATATATATATATATATATATATATATATATATATATATATATATATATATATATATATATATATATAATAGTATAAATGTAATATGTAGGCATTCAATAAAGACCTAGTAATAAAACCATGGAACACGATGAAACTTGTTTGAGATTTAGATGTGAATATTTATATCACAACGAAAAATACTATAGTTCTACTAAAACTTCATTCATACTTATTTAAAATAATATTTATCTAGTCCTAGAATATAGTTTTACTCCTTTGCCCGATATACGTACTAATTAAAACTAGACACGTGTTTGTGTGTGTATAGCATTCCATCAAGTGAATGCAGAGCAAATTTCCTCCAACTTTAAGCTTTCGAGTGAAGTTCATAATTAATCTCCATCGCAAGTTTAAATGCTATCCTGACAAAAGAGAATGAAACAGATTCTTTCCAAAGTATACGGCTATAGAAATTTTCATTATAATTTCAATGAAAACTACTACAAACTCTTAATTGCTTTGGTACCACAGGTTATATATCTAATCTCGCTAAAAGCTAATCCGACGAGGCTCGATTAAAATCTCTACACTTACATTTCTTTTTAACGATCTGTTTAGACCTTGTGTAGCAAAAGATAACCGTAACAACACACCAACTAAAACTACAATTCATTTAGGACTCTATTTACTTCAAGATACTCATCTCGCTGTATACAAAATACGCGGGTAGATGCTTCACAGTGTTCATCGATAGGTTTTCGCGCATGTGTATAACTTTTCCAAGCGGTTTCCAAAACGTCGCAAACGCAAAATACTTCAAGATCGAAATCTGAGATGAAAAACTCCTTTAATTTACTTTCTGCAGCGTTCTCGAATTTCTGATGAACTCGGTCTCAATTAAGATTTTACACGCAATACTCGGGTGAGATCCTAAACGCAGATTTCGAATATGTTTTACGGTCAGTGTCGCTCATTCAGGACGATACAATCTTGGCGCGCTACTTCCAGGCGTACATTCTTCCTTGGGGCCCTTTCCGAAGTGTTACTCTTAATGAGAGATTTCAACGCGGTGCTTTCTTTTTCTTTTTTTTTTATTTATTTATTGAATGATTTGAAGAAATTTTTTCAGCGTGGTGAGATGTCATATCTTTTTATGTGGCTCCTGTGTGTTTGAATAATCTTGATAAGTTTAATGAAGCGGTTTCTTTCATTAAGATATGTCAGAGTAGATATGATCGAGTTTTATGTATTGTAAAGATACGGAGAAAATGATGATCGAATAGTCAGCATGACATGTTTCAAACAAAGAAATATAACTTGATACACTTTGCATCAGTTATTCAAGACATGCATGAAACTAACTAACTTTAATGCCTGTATGAAATTAACTAAGGTTTTATATTCCTTCCCAAAATCATTCATGAGGAAGTCTGGGCTACATCCTCTTAAATATTCAGTATTTTCAATGGTAGAAGTTTGTAAATAGGAACTATTTTTTTTTATAGTATATAGAGGTCCCACTATTTACCATAGAAACAAATAACTCAGAATTCTAATTTGAACTATCCTACATTGTATAAACTTGCATTTTTCAATTAGAAACGTTCAGTGAGTTTTTCAAAAAACACGTTTCAGTATCATCTAAACACTTTAATGAAAGATCTTATAATATAAAATTCCGATCATAATAAATGCTTGAAAAAAATTAAATAATTCATAAATGTGAGTACTTAACATTATCAGACGTTTTTTCTTGGTTTTCCTTGAAGCTTCAGTCGAAATAATGCATTGGTCAGGACTCAGACTTATTGAATTACTTTCTGGGAGTTAAAATTCTTGATGAGATAAATGAAAAAGTCAAAAATGTACTAATTTCTATAAGCTTCTTTAAATTTAACTTTGTGCAGAAGTACAGTAAATCCTCGTTTATCCTGATCTCTAGATAATCCGGATCAGATATGTAAACATTATTTTTATTTAATGTTCATATTATATAATAATTTTTAACTATAATAGCAAGAACGTAACTACAAGTACGCCAAATGTTCGGTTTATAGTTTGATTCAATGTACAGTTCCTGCATATATTGTACAATAAATTACGGTAATAAAATGCTTTTTGTCATGTTTAAGAAAGATTTACTAGACTTACCATTTCTTTGTTAAGAAATGATGCGAAAAGCTATTTTTATATTTTTTAATGTCTTTTAAACAATGCTACGTAATTTTGTTACAAAGCATAGTTTTCTATCGTAATAAATGGTAAGTCTGCTTAGTTAAGGATTTTATTTTGTTTATTACCCATATTACCTGGATTATCATACGTCTACTACAATTAAGACACTAATTAATAGAAATATATGATACTAAGTGTGGAGACAATATATTTTGAAGTAATTTCTGTCTTGTATTTGTACATAGATAAATACTTATCTATATATATAAAACAGTTCCGTAACTGACTCACTGACTGACATACAACGCGCAGACCAAACCGCTGGACCTAAAAGGCTGAAATTTTGCATGGCGATTCTTCTTATAGTGTAGGGGTGCACTAAGAGAGGTTTTTGAAAAATTCTTCTTAGATTTTTTAAAATTAAATTTTTAATCTGTTTTTGTAACATTTTTCAAGTTTGCATTTAAAATAATACTTTGAGGGTTATAAAATTTATATCACGAGAAAGATCATAAAAATTCCTTCAAAATGAAATTTTTTTCGAATTTTTCCCTCCATTTCCTGATTTTTGGTGAATTTTTAAAGATTCATTTTTAGAATTTAATTTATTAAATGCTGATCACGTGATTTCTTTTTCTGGTACTTTAAATAAATTTATCGTCACGTGCGTAACAACTAAATAGACAAAAAAATATTTTTTTCTCTATCTAATGCAGCAGACGATTGGATATTATCCAAAAAAATACATATCCCTTACGATTTTTTTATAAATATATATATAGATAGATAGATATTTTACACCAATTGTATACATTGATCATCGCATTTATTATAAATATATATATTTATTTTTTGGCATAAATTGCATACGTTGACCGTTGTATTTAATTTGAATGTACTCCGTAGCGAAGCGCGGGTTTTCAGCTAGTCTATATATATAAAACAGTTCCGTAACTGACTCACTGACTGACATACAGTGCACAGACCAAACCGCTGGACCTAAAGGGCTGAAATTTTGCATGGCGATTCTTCTTATAGTGTAGGGGTGCACTAAGAGAGGTTTTTGAAAAATTCTTCTTGGATTTTTTAAAATTAAATTTTTAAGCTGTTTTTGTAACATTTTTTAAGTTTGCATTTAAAATAATAATTTGAGGGTTATAAAATTTATATCACGAGAAAGATCATAAAAATTCTTTTCAAATGAAATCTTTTTCGAATCTTTACCTCCATTTCCTGATTTTTGGTGAATTTTTAAAGATTAATTTTTAGAATTTAATTTATTAAATGCTGATCACGTGATTTCTTTTTCTGGTACTTTAAATAAATTTATCGTCACGTGCATAAAAACTAAATAGACAAAAAAATATTTTTTTTCTTGCTAATGTGGAAGACGATTGGACATTATCCAAAAAAATACTAAAATACAGTAAAAGAAATGTTCTACAAACTGTACTATATTAACTGTACTATATTCTTTAGTATTCTTTATATTAGATTTAATTTGAATATTTTCTTCTACATTATTTTGTCTTTAAAATTATCCTTTACGATTTTCTTATATATATATATATATATATATATATATATATATATATATATATATATATATATATATATATATATATATATATATATATATATATATATATATATATATATATATAGTATAGAAAGTTATAGTATTACTTAAAATAATGTTCACCACCTTATAAGGGATTAAATAAAAATCTTTTTATTACTAGGAGAAAGTTAAAAATGAGATTTATAAAGGAGAATCAAAACGAATAAATGCAATATTACAGTGTCACTAGTTTCAAATAAAAGTCTAGAACGTATGATGAATTGGAATCGTGCAGTTATCTTATTTAAATAAGTTACTCACTGTTATTGTGTAAAAGGTATAAAAAAAAGTCATAAGGAGATCTTAAAACTCTTCTTCAACCAGTATATTTCTCAAAATCAAATTTGTAGTTTTATGAAGGTTAGTAAAGAAATGAAGGTCTAAATACCATAATTTAGTTATAAATATAATTAGTTATCAACTTTATTTATTTATTTATTTTATTTTTTTTTAAATTTCCATAATAATTGAAACATAGTAATATGAATAAAATCCGCTGCATTTATTTCTGGAATCTCATTAACCTTAGTGCCAAAGCTGATTGTTAGAGGTACGTAAATTTCGCATAAAAAATATCGAAATTTTGCAAAAAAAATTACAATATATAAAATATCGCATATATTCGCAAATATATCTATCTATCTATCTATCTATCTATCTATCTATCTATGTATATATATATATATATATATATATATATATATATATATATATATATATATATATATATATATATATATATATATATATATATATATATATATATAAATTCAAAAATTTCGCATTTATTAAAAAATCACAATTTTACTTACTTGGTTAGGTAAGTATCAAAATTCTTAGTTAAAAGCTAACATTGTAGTAGTCGCCACATTAAGTCTTTAGAAATAAGTAATAAGCAAATTTAGAGAGATATCTCTCAGTTAAAGACCGTGGATGGTCTTAGATAAGCAATTATGTTAATAAATTATTACTATTATTACCTAATTTCGCTTACAAAGCTGTTTACCACCGAGTTTTCGCCGAAAAGAAGCAAAAAAATAATTTTCGCATTTATTCGCTCATATCGGCAAATTTCGTATTTATTCGCATCTATTTCGTAAATACGAAAATTACGTATCCCTACTAGTTGTACGTTCGTCTAAAAATCGGCTCATGTAAAATTTCCTTCAGGAAAAAAAAAAATAATAATAAATGAAGGTCCTAATACCAATTTGTGCGTTTGCAGACGGAGGGAAAACAAGGTACGTACATATATTAATAACCTTTAACCTCAACTCGACAGTTAAGAATCCACCAGGCAAAGACTGCCTTACCCACTATCAGACTTCGAGATCAAAGCATTCTCCAATTTAGCTTTCGCGCCATCTTCGAATTCCTGATGAGTTCTTATTCAATTAAAAGTCAAAAGATTTCTAGCCAGCGAGTGATCGGATCAGCAGCTTACAGAAACAGTTTTACGATCGTCGCAAGTTGCGATACCATCAGAGCATCCGAGCTCGCATCCAGACATCCCCCAGGTTTGTGGGGTCTTTTCACGCGATGTCGCTATTAGAACAGCCTTTAATATGCTTTCGGGGTAAAAGAGAATTCTTCTTCCTGTGGCAAGCAATAATTAAAGTCCGCAGGTAATCCGAGATCCAATTAAGGTTGGATTCTGATGGCTTGTCGCAGGCTTTGACAGGAGACTCGATGAAGACCGTGGAAAGACATTTGCATGAATCCGAAATCGACAATTAAGCTTTCGTTACGCAATTTCAACATTCTGTGTGAATTTCCTGGACGGATCTGTGTCGCATATCTTTTTGGAAGGATGATCGTTTAGGAGTTAATGCTCTAAAAATAGTTTCTTAATTTTAAAGCACGCCGTTCCGATTTCTAGATTTTAAAAAACTTTACGTAAATTGATTTCCCCGAAATAACAGAAAAATTGTTTTTACATCTTTCAAATGACATATTTAAATTAGTTTGAAATTAGTGGAAAAATGTTTTGTCCAGTTGTTTGAAATATTACGCCTTTCACATATTTATATTTAAAAACTGATTTCTGAAAATTTCTGTTTTATGTATAATATTTACTGTCGTATACTATACTTTGTAAACGGGAATTTTTAAACTATAGCTTATTGATAAACTTTTTCTTTTACAGTTAAAACTCAATTTTTCTCGACTAACATAATTTGCGATAACTAATAACTCGACTAACATAATTTGCGATTTTGCCCTAAATAATTACACATCAATCTTTTTGAAGTGCTATGGCCCACTGAGGAAAATCGGATTGAAAATATTAGGAAAATTGTTCGGACTACGCTCTTTGTTTTGAAGATTTTTTTTTTTTTTTGGGGGGGGGGATTGAAGTTATTAGTTTGCTTATATATTTCCTGCACTTCATCACATACTGTACATGTGTTGTATTACTTTTTTCTTCACTCTTTGGGTTAACCAACGTTAAAGATATTTCAGCTTTATAGTTATGAAATAAAATGCAGAAGAACTCTGTAATGGTTTACTGTTTTTGCCTGCTTAATTTTGTAAGGTTATACTTTGGCTAATAAATTCACAGAAAACTGCGATAATTTTTGTCTTTTTTTATTGATGATGTGGGTTGTTAACCCTCAGTAAGAAAAGCCAACTGCGTATATCTTCGTTTAATTACCAGTCTGTTATTTTGTTTGAAGTGCAATCAAAGCCTATAAAATTATTCATCGTAATTCAACAGAGGTGATCCATCGTACAAAAACATAGTTGTTTTATCGTCTCCTTCTAACCCTGTAGCGTGCTATTTTTTAAATATTTGGGTATACTTATTTCTATTTTCAGGTGTATAGACATGATAGCAGCAAAAACACCTCAACTGTATCCAAAAATATCTTCAAGGTCTTAAATCACCAGTGATAATTACCACTGATGCTAAGGAGTGTTTTCAGGGGGTCCGGGACACATTTTGAAAAAAATTTTATTTATTGAGTTAAAATTTTGAATTTTTTTGTGAGGGTTAACCATATAATTTGCAAACAAAATCCCATCCTAAAACTTCTCAAAATGTTTTTAAAAAAATTTAAAATTTTTAAATTTTTAAAAAAGTGGGGTAATTTAAAATTGTTATAACTCGAAATATTATTTGTCGAATTTCAAAAATTTTTTCATTTAATTAAACAGAAATATATAAGTTTTAATTTTGATTCAGCATTTTTTAAATTATTAATTTTCAAAAGAATTAAAAATATTTATATTAAAAATTACAAAAAAAATGATGTAACTTATTTAAAAAAAACCATATTTTCAAAAGCAAATATTTTTTTCAAATATGCTGAATCAAAATTAAAGTAAAATAGTCTAAAAAGACATGTTCCAAGTTTCAACCATTTATCTTTAACGGTTCTTGACTTATAACAATTAAAAGACAAGACATGGGGAAAAAACTCATCATGCAGAAAAACGCACTTACAGATTTAAACAACGCTTGGCTACTATTAGAATATTGCTAAACAAATAATAATTTATCCTGTTCTAATTAAGATAGAAACATGATTTAAACGTCATTTTAAGCGTAAAAGAACACAAAAATTTTTAATGCAATAATTTTTTTTTCGAAAATTCGAACAATTTTGTGTCCTGGACTCCCCTTAAATAAATTATCTGTTAGAAGAGATCCATCTAACAGTGTCATCTAGTGTTGTACTTTTTTACCCCATATCAAACAATTTCTGTAAACACATTTGACAAATTAGTTCATGCTCGCGTCTAAAGGGAATTAAGGGATTGAAAGCTAACTCCTTTCCCATGCGCCTAGATTAAACTGCAATTTAATGTCATTTGTCAAAGGAATCTGTTACCAACCTCTTATTCGGCAAACTTCACAAATCGCAATTAGCTCGTCACTGAAAATCTGTCCAGAACCATAATGATAATAAGGAGCAATTTGCATAAATTAAGTGCTCCTTTAGCACTTCAATGCCACGCACAACGAGGAATTCTATACACATCTCAATGATTAAGCCATCTGATGAGGTGAAATTCATTTAACCACACAGCTAATCACATGGTAGTCATGTTTGAGTGTAATTAAAACGTCTCGTAATATGCTGAAAGTACTTGACGCTTTCCAGAAAAATTTCCGAACCATGTTTTTGTGGACAGCTATTAAATATTGAAATATTATTTACGCGACTGTCACAAAAATGCTAAACAACAAAAAAAAAATGACATTACAAGTACTTGTGTCCTGAAGAGTGTAAGGTATACAAGAGATTCGATTCACAAGAATCGAACTTTTGAGTGAATGAATTAAAGAAGCTGCTTGGGATATGCTAATTTCGGCATACGCGCTTAGTATAAATACCATGCAGCGTCATTAATAAAAAAAAGTTGTTAAGGTTGAAAAGGTGTTATCCTGCGCTAGTGCTTAGCAGGCCCAAAGTTTACGTGGCAGTACTGCTGGTTTGACTCTCTGCTGGGTTGTGAGTATTGAAAATATATTGTTCTTGAAAGCTGTATTTATATATTTCGTACAAGTAGTACGTATGCTTATTGCTGTAAAAGCCAATTATATATGTGCAACAAATTCAATAAACATTGTTTCATGTATAAACAGTGTTTGTATCAAATTCATTTAGAGTGCCACTTCAAATTATATACACCCAAGTCTGGGTAGAAGTGAGCAGATTAATATTTACTCTATACTGGCGCCCGAACAGGGACTGCAACTTCTTTAATTCATTCACTCAAAAGTTCGATTCTTGTGAATCGAATCTTGTGTATACCTTACAAGAGCTATTGCTTCTTTTTTCATTCTGCATAAATTGTTTTATTATAATTATTTATAGATATTTCATGCAAAAAATGGGTAAGTGCTTTCTCAAAAACTCTACTTAGCCATATTTTTGGTACGAAACAGTGGCAAGAAGCGAGAGAAAGTTTTATCAATGGCATAACATGACAATTTGAAAGTATAATCAAGTTATGTCATAAGAATTAAAGTATATCAAATGAATTATATTTTAACGAAATAAAATGATCTTCTTACCATCAAAGTCTAAAATAAAAAAAATATCCGGATTATATCAATTTAGAATCTATAGGAGAATAAATATATTTGCACCAAAACTGAAAAACAATCGAAACTAACGCCATTGAACGATAAGACGCATTGTATTCAAAATCAGTAGACATCTGTTAGATCACATATACAAACCACGTGCCAAAATTTATGGATGCAGTTCGCTGTTCACGACAGAGTTAACACTGAATTTCAGAAGCTTAAGACATCATTTCATCACTGTAATTTTGTGTTTCGTCATGGCTGCAAAGTTTCCCAATGTTAACTTGATATGTGGAAAGTAAGAATGGAGATTTACCCATTTGCAATTAATTTATGACGTTCACACTGTAGTAATCTCATTACTTTTAGAGAGGAAAGAAAAAACATTCAAAACTTCGAATTACGTATTTAGCTCTTAATAGAAATTCAGAATTTACAATAAAAGATAAATTCATTATATTCCCACTGTAGTCTGAGAACGAAACGATCTACCTTTTGAATTAAGCGGCTTTGCTTCAAAAAGGCTTTCTGATACTAGATAGAATTTATTGCTTTTGATAGAGGCCGGAGTTGATAACATTAAATATAAAGAATACGAATAAAAAAACGGATTATTTTTAAGATTATTTTTAAGGGATTTTAAAAACTAATTTCAACAAATAGAACTATCATCATGCATAGGGACGAACAATTTAATATCTCCCACGTTGGTGTCGTCATCGCATCTAGAACAATAGGGAATTCTTTTGAGATGAAATCACTTATCTACATAAATATGCTAAGCCTACATACTGAAAAGCCGGTTGCAAGTTTCCGAGAAGTACCCGAGATGCTCCCCGAGTTTCCTTCAGAAACATTTTATTAACTTGTAACACTTGCCATTTCTGCAACAAGTGTCACTTCTGACCTTGAGAGGTCGGAGTTCGGATGAAAGCGGCCACTCCAGCAACAGGTAAGGGTGGGGGGATTTTCCCCGTAATGAAGAGGGCTTTCGTTAATCCCTCGAAATATGCTGACTATCCACGCAAATGTTACGAGTCGGAATATCTCAGTTTGAAAGGTATTGGGGCGAGCAGACCTCCGCATGCGTCTCTTAATGTATATGAGAGTAAAAGTGTAGGGAGTATCTAAGGAAAACATAAAGAAAGTTAAAGATACGAGTATTCCACCAAGAGCAATTTTCTGCCTCTTTAACGGAGCGTGGGATAAAAAAATTCACTTGTTTTTGGAAATATTTTATTTAATCACGTGTGTTTTTATATAAAAAACACTATCTGAATACCCGTGCTTCGCTATTCAAATTAAATACAACGGCCAATGTATGCAATTAATGCCTATATATATATATATATATATATATATATATATATATATATATATATATATATATATATATATATATATATATATATATATATATATATATATATATATATATATATATATATATATATATATATATATATATATATATATATATATATATATATATATATATATATATATATATACATATATATATATATATATATATATATATATATATATATATATATATATATATATATATATATATAGGCAAGACTTTCAGGGTAATTATTCCGTGTTATATATATATAAAACACGGAATAATTACCCTGAAAGTCTTTCCAAAAACATAATTGGTTGTTTTTGTTTTAATGAATAGTTTGTTCTGTTGCATTAAATATGTTAAACATAACATTAAGATAAAATAGAAAAAATAACTACTAAAAATAAAAATTAAAATAAAAATCATAAGTAAAAAAAAAATTAAAATAAAAATCATAAGTAAAAAAAAAATAATAATAAAAATAACTCTTAGTAGTAATAAGAATAAAAAAACTAAATAATTAAGGGTATAATAGTCCTAAAATACGGTAACCTAAGTAAGTCTGTAACTGAGAAACCACTACCTCCATGGTTGCAAGTTTTGTGACGCCAGTCATCTTGCGGTTACAAGTTCTTAACTTCCACTCTGTCTAGCGCCAGGCTTGGTGTTCTTTGGTTAAGTACTATTACTCAATCTTTATTCAATTATTAATCAATTCTTCTGTTTTTCATGGATTGTACGGTGTCTGAGTGTGTTTATTGTATAGATCATACTCATCGGAAACAATCCATTGGTTTTTAGACAGCATTGACACCGCTGATATATATATATATATATATATATATATATATATATATATATATATATATATATATATATATATATATAAATATATATATCGTAACGGATATTTTTATAGACAAAATACTGGAGAAAAAAATATTCAAATTAAATACAATGGTCAATGCATGCAATTAATTTGTATGTTTAAAATCCATAAAATATGCTAATTTGAATTAAATTCTTAAAAATACTTCCATCTCAATTAGTCTAGTGGCTGAATTTTATCTTTTACTGTATTGTAATATTTTTTTGTCCATTTATTTCGTTGTTATGCACGTAACGCAAAATTAATTTAAAGTATCATAAAAGCAAAGAAATCATGTGATCAGAATTTAATAAATTAAATTCTAAAAATTAATCTTTAAAAATTCACCAGAAATCAGAAAATGGAGGTAAAGATTCGAAAAAGATTTCGTTTGAAAGGAATTTTTATGATCTTTCTTGTGATATAAATTTTATAACCCTCAGATTATTATTTTAAAAGCAAACGTAAAAGAAGTTACAAAAAAAGCTTTAAAATTTAATTTCAAAAACTTAAGAAGAATTTTTTAAAAAATCTTTCTTAGTGCAACCCTACACTATAAGAAAAATCTCCATACAAAATTTCAGCCCTTTAGGTCCAGCGGTTTGGTCTGTGCGTTATCTGTCAGTCAGTCAGTTACGGAACTGTTTTATATATATAGACTATGAACATAAAAGAATAAGGAGAAATTTTGTTTTAAAAAGATTTAAAATTCAAAATTTAAAACGTGCTTTGTTTTTTGTATATCTTTTGATGTATTAGCCGTACTTACATAATTTTTTAAATTTTTGTACTAAGGTAAGGTTTTTATTTTTAAATTGGCTCCAGAATTAATAAAAATTTTATTTATAATTTTCTTTTCACCCTCTCGAATATAAAAATGTTTATTCTTATTGTAAATTTTGCCTCAGTCAAATATTTTCCAAATGTTTACTCTAAATCATAAACCCTGAAGAAAGCTTAATGAAAACAGGACAAATGACACACTACACTATTTCACGAAGATCCTTTTTAAGATTGCAAGTGAAACTAAATTTTTAACCGGTATAAATGGGCTTTAAGTACAGTTGTACAGAAAGGCACTCAAAGACAGAAAAAAAAATTGTATCCGGCATTGCAACCAGTATAGAATCTTGCCGTTTTATTTTTTACCAGAAAAGATTTCTAGTATATTTTAAGACAAGAAAGAAAAAAAAGAAGAGCTCTTTCGAAGAATTTTGAGTCCGAGACCCCGTTAAATGATATGTAACATATTTCAATACGTAAACAGAATGTCCTCTCTTTTGAAAAGAAAAAAAAACACTCCTGAACTTCCCCAAAACCTGTCCACTAATTCCCTCGTTTTTAAATTTTCTGATATGAGCTTCACATGCTAAAGCTTTTTGTTTTTTCCCTAATGCGGCGGCACTTGTCGTAAGACATTCGCCTTTTGTTATTCACAACGATGCCTTGCTAACTACTTTATTGTGGGAGCACCATTTAGGTCAGCATTGCTCCCTATGAGGGGACATCACATTAACGGCTAAGCCTAATTCGGGATTTGAACCCACGCGCACACCGAGGAAGCTCACAACAATAACTTCTATACCATGTGGGCGACACACGGGCTAAAGTTTAACTGCATTTTTGGGTTTTTTTTTTTCAGCAGGCATTTATCTTGAGGACATCTCGTACTACCAAGGTTTTTGTTGGCTACTTATTATGGGAGCATCCTATAAAGTGACCCAACGTTGATTTCGATGAGGGGGCAGTGTAGATATACATCCCTGCCTTGGCCAGGATCCGAACTCGAAGTCGTCGTAGTGCCTGTCACAGGCTTTTAATACCATACGATGTTTAACCCTTTTTTTAAAAAATCGGAAACATAAAAGAGCAGCAAATATGAGATAGACCATGGTCATCTTTGCAAACAATACAATGATCGGATATGAGCTGCAAACTAAGTAGCTGCAGTTGGACCATTTGCAATAGAGTTATATAACAGCAGATGGTTCGAGTTCGATTGCTGCTGCTTACTAACACTTACGACATCAGATGCCCTCATCAGATAGACCATGGTCATCTTTGCAAACAATACAATGATCGGATATGAGCTGCGAACTAAGTAGCTGCAGTTGGACCATTTGCAATAGAGTTATATAACAGCAGATGGTTCGAGTTCGATTGCTGCTGCTTACTAACACCTACGACATCAGATGCCCTCATCAGATAGACCATGGTCATCTTTGCAAACAATACAATGATCGGATATGAGCTGCGAACTAAGTAGCTGCAGTTGGGCCATTTGCAATAGAGTTATATAACAGCAGATGGTTCGAGTTCGATTGCTGCTGCTTACTAACACCTACGACATCAGATGCCCTCATTCAGCCTGTATAGTAATACCACTAAAGATACAAAAAACAAAATTTCCCTAAAAATGCTTTGACATTGAAACCACTTAAAAAAAAATTATTATCTATATATATATATAACGCGTAGGTATGCGGCACAAAAATCGACCATATTTCTACATTCCGAATGGCAACGGCTGCAACTACCAGATGTAAACGTTAGCGACCAACCGCGTGTGTGTAGTGGCTCGAAGATAGCACGGGATTTGGAACAATTTAATTGCTGCATTTTACTCGTGAATAATTTTAATTTATCCACGAGATAATTTAAATTTATTCATTTGTTCTATCAGTTTTTCTAAATGTATGTAAGACGACAAACTTTTGATAAAATATGTTTAGACCTATCAAATCCAGTGTTAAGTCATGGACAGCTGTATGTAAGTTTATCTGAGTCCGTTCTTTTGATTCTATATGTAGTATCTCCTATTTATACTCAATTGTTTATATCCAGAAGTTTTAAGAATATAGTAAAATATTATTAATTGCATTATAATACTTTAATAGTAAATAAGAGTTAATTTTCTACATTTTTTTTAGTACTTGCTGATTTTTTACTCCATTTTATAAGTGTAGAAATTTTCCCCACTTTTTTTTGATATGATTAAGTGTAGATATCTGAATGGTGAACAATAGTACATATAGATTGTGATGTAATCCACACTATATCTTAGTACTTGCTGAATTTTTACTCCTTTTTTCAAGTGAAAAAATTTTTCTCCAACAATTTCTTATTTGATATAATGATGAAGTGTAGACATCTTAAATTTGAAAATATTACATACAGAGAGGGATGTAATTTTTAAAATCATTGATGTTGGCTTTCCCAGTCTGATCTTTAACTCTGTTCTGAAGTAATGGAAATTCCTATTTTTTAATCACGATGTTTTAGAATCAGCCTTATAGAGAATTTTGTAATGATTATAAATTTTTTGGCTGAGATCCACTACCGCTTAACAACGTATATTTATGATAACAGGTAATGGTGACATTCCTTATATATGTTTCTTTCAGTTAAGTTATTTTGCAAAAAAAAAAAAAAAAAAAAGGAAACTAAAAGGGACCATGCTGGTAGCGCAGCGGCTAGTTATTATTATTACACTAGAAGGTAACCCGTAATTTTGACGTCATAAAACTAATAATGACGTCATAATGGAAAAAGTATATAAAAGTTAAAAAATATCCCGAATTATCTAACAATATTGCATTTAATCGACACCTTGTAAAAGCAAACCCTTTCATTATTTTTTTATTTATTTAGTTTTTCATGCGATTGGAGTAGTAGACTGCCATCCAGTTTTTTACAGCTCACTACGCGATATGAATACTTGAGCTACTTGATTCATTCACATTCAAGTTTGTGTACTTTCAGAATTCATCGCAAAAGTAAACAGATTTTTAAAAACTGTTAAATATACAGCTAAAAGCATCCAATTTTTTTTAGTTCTGAATGTTTTATAGAAAAATAGGCTGAACAAACGTGATTTGATGGAGAAGATATTAGTTTTTAGGTAAGAAAAAATTCTGATCCACATCTGAAATTGAAATTAAGCCTAACCGGCCGTTTGTTTACTGAGGGCTTCAATTGAAAGATGAGTACAGCCCGGAAGTGTTATACAGAGACAACGGCTATTATATATATAATACCGAGCGTTCCTTAGTTAGTTCAAAGTTTCAATAAACTTTAGTCACATAGTTAGTTTTAGGTTATCTCCTAATATTTCCACTTCTACAAAATCTATTTGATTTCAATACTGAGCTTTCTCTTACTTTTTTTTTTTTTTGTCACTTTCCCCTGTCACTAAATTTTACTCTTGAGAGAATGGTTAACCTTTAAATTCATATAACCATCGGTCTTAGTGATGTTTCGGTGAAAACGTACGTAGCAAGCGGGATTAAATATGTAAAAACAACCTCTGAAAGGTTAACCAGTAAAATTTTAAATAATTATAATCATGAATATTTGTTTCTTAAATAACATTTTAACCTGAAATTTTCATGAGAATTTTATGAAAAAATGATGCTGAACAAAAGTAAATTGATATGTAATCCATATATATAAAACAGTTCCGTGATTTACTGACTGACTGACTGACGGATAACGCACAGACCAAACCGCTGGACCTAAAGGGCTGAAATTTTGCATGGCGATTCTTCTTATAGTGAAGAAAGATTTTTCACAAAGAAAGATTTTTCAAAAATTCTTCTTAGATTTTTTAAAATTAAATTCTTAAGCTGCTTTTTGTAACATTTTTTGAGTTTCAATTTAAAATAATAAACCGAGGGTTATAAAATTTATATCAGGAGTATGATCATAAAAATTCCTTTAAAATGAAATCCTTTTCTTTACCTTCATTTTCTGATTTTTGGTGAATTTTTAAAGATTAATTTTTAGAATTTAATTTATTAAATGCTGATCACGAGATTTCTTTTCTTTTTGTGATACTGTAAATTAATTTTTCGTCACGGGCATATCAACGAAATAAATTGACAAAAAAAATATTGAAATGCGGTAAAAGATAAAATTTAACCACTAGACTAATTGAGATGGAATTTTTTAAGAATTTAATTCGAATTAGTATGTTTTATGGTTATTAAATTAAACCTATATATATAAAACAGTTCCGTGCAATTTGCCCTCAAAGTATGCTTCGCCATGACGATAAATAAGTCTCAAGGCCAAACATTAAAATACACTGGCGTACATTTAAGAGAAAATTGTTTCTCCCACGGTCAGTTTTACGTAGCTTGCTCACGCGTAAGTTCGCGGACGAGCTTGGAAATATTAATTCCACGCAATGAAGAAACAAAGAATATTGTTTATAAGGAAATCCTCTAAAGATCAATTTCATTATTTTTTCATTGTAATTATCCTAAAATGCACTCCGCAGTGAAGCACGGGTATTCAGCTAGTTCCTTCATAAACGTTATAAAATAAATTTGAAACTTAAACTGTCACTATCAACAACCCCTAACTTACGTATTTTAAAGATACAACCTTAAAGAAAAAAAATGCTTTAAAAGAACTTAATGAAAAATACAACAGGAAATATCTCACATAAAAACGACAAGAGGTAGTTTCTCAAGAAGGAATCTTGTTCTGTTTGTCAAAAAACTTAAGGTGACTGCGTACGTTTGGGGCCAATTGTAAAGAAAGAAAAAGTTTTTTAAAGGATTTTTTGGTCTTTTATGGTAAAATAGCACTTAAAAATTAAAAAATGAACAAAAACTTACCTGTAAATATGATACTTTTTTATAAATTGGTCAATTTGAAGTAATTTTTTATGAAATTTAGCTAAAACACCTATCACTATGCACAAAATTTTAATGCTGCTATTTTAATTTCCTTCTCACACATGATACATATGACAGCTATCTTCAAAATGACCAGCAATCTAAGAGAAATTTTATAATGCAAAAATAATACATCCGTATTATTTTTGCATTATAAAATTTTACGATTATAAAATTATAAAATTTTATGGATAGTTTTATGATCTCATATGAAAATTTTCCCCGATTCGTCATTCCTTTCCTTATAAAAACAGCCCCAAATAAAAAAAAAACTATTTATTATACGTCAATTATTGTGAGTCATTTAACTGACAATAGCATCTAAAACATTTCCTGAAAATTTTATCAAATTATATGCATTATTATGTGAGATATCATGACAACGCGAGAGATTTGTGCTAAAAAAACATAATTCTGAGAAAAATACAATTAAAGTTGTTTGTCACTTCAATTTTGTAGCAGACGATGTTTTTTTAAATAGCTATCACTCTGCTTCTAATTGATGTAGAATGAAAATCAAAACGGTTTTGAAAAGAGAAAAGATTGAATTACACGATTTTTACAAAAAATAAAATTGACCAAAATAGTCAAAAAATGAAATTTTCAACGTAGGCAGACTATGCAACCTTAAGCAACCTATGCTGCCTTAAGCAACAGATACTTTATTATACTAAGTATAACAGCTTATGAATATTCTTTATAATGAAGTCTTTCATTATAACTGTGGGGCTTCGATGAGACTCAACCATGCATTCAGGTAAAATGAATTTGACCATGCATTCAGGTAAAAAATAAAATCGACCAAAATAGTCAAAAAATGAAATTTTCAACGTAGGCAGACTATGCAACCTTAAGCAACCTATGCTACCTTAAGCAACAGATACTTTATTATACTAAGTATAACAGCTTATGAATATTCTTTATAATGAAGTCTTTCATTATAACTGTGGGGCTTCGATGAGACTCAACCATGCATTCAGGTAAAATGAATTTGACCATGCATTCAGGTAAAAAATAAAATCGACCAAAATAGTCAAAAAATGAAATTTTCAACGTAGGCAGACTATGCAACCTTAAGCAACCTATGCTACCTTAAGCAACAGATACTTTATTATACTAAGTATAACAGCTTATGAATATTCTTTATAATGAAGTCTTTCATTATAACTGTGCGGCTTCGATGAGACTCAACCATGCATTCAGGTAAAATGAATTTGACCATGCATTCAGGTAAAAAATAAAATCGACCAAAATAGTCAAAAAATGAAATTTTCAACGTAGGCAGACTATGCAACCTTAAGCAACCTATGCTACCTTAAGCAACAGATACTTTATTATACTAAGTATAACAGCTTATGAATATTCTTTATAATGAAGTCTTTCATTATAACTGTGCGGCTTCGATGAGACTCAACCATGCATTCAGGTAAAATGAATTTGACCATGCATTCAGGTAAAAAATAAAATCGACCAAAATAGTCAAAAAATGAAATTTTCAACGTAGGCAGACTATGCAACCTTAAGCAACCTATGCTACGTTAAGCAACAGATACTTTATTATACTAAGTATAACAGCTTATGAATATTCTTAATAATGAAGTCTTTCATTATAACTGTGGGGCTTCGATGAGACTCAACCATGCATTCAGGTAAATACGCAAAAAAATAACGATTTACTGACCTGCCCTTAACAATAGTACAGACACACAATTAGATCCCTATTAGTAAATCCGACAACATGTCCTTTTATTCTCAACGAAAGGTATTTCTCCAATAAAGGAATTCGCACTTTGCTGTGAGGGGAATTAGGGGATTATGCATTGCCCCCCTCCTTCACGCTTTTCGGATTAAGACTCCGAGCAGTGATTGAGATATAAATGTGAGAAAATTAGCGCGGCAAGTTTATCCCATCGTGGTGGTCTTCCTTGGAAAGAGGAGAAAAAAAAAAGGTAGCAGAAACCTCTGGCAGTTCGGTCAACTTGTTAAATGATCCATTATTAAAAAAAAAAGAAGAAATTCTCATGGGATTGGATAGAGAGAGTAATATGTTCGTGTCAATAGCAGAAGTATATCCAGTCTGGGAAGAAATGATAAAATATACAAGCAAGTCAAAAGGAATACCTACACGCGCAAATATTTTGGATGAATTCTTATGCTCTTTAAGGGAATTATTTATTTTATTTAAGAACTAGCTGAAAACCTGCACTTCGCTAAGGAGTACATTCAAATTAAATACAATGGTCAATGTCTGCAATTAATGCCAATATATATATATATATATATATATATATATATATATATATATATATATATATATATATATATATTTATATATATATATATTTATATATATATATATATATATATATATATATATATATATATATATATATATATATATATATATATATATATATATATATAATAAATACGACGATCTATATATACAATTGATGTAGAAAAAATATATATATTTATAAAAAAATCATAAGGGATATTTTTATAGACAATATAATGTCCAATCGTCTGCCGCATTAGCAAGAAAAAAAATTTTTTTTTTCTATTTAGTTGTTATGCACGTGACGATAAATTTATTTAAAGTACCAGAAAAAGAAATCTCGTGATCAGCATTTAATAAATTAAATTGTAAAAATTAATCTTTAAAAATTCACCAAAAATCAGAAAATGGAGGAAAAGATTCGAAAAACATTTCATTTTAAAGGAATTTTTATGATCTTTCTCGTGATATAAATTTTATAACCCTCGGTTTATTATTTTAAATGGAACCTAAAAAAAAGTTACTAAAACAGCTTAAAAATTTAATTTAATAAAATCTAAGAAGAATTTTTCAAAAATCTCTCTTAGTGCACCCCTACACTATAAGAAGAATCGCTATGCAAAATTTCAGCCCTTTAGGTCCAGCGGTTTGGTCTGTGTGTTGTATGTCAGTCAGTGAGTCAGTTACGGAACTGTTTTATATATATATAGATGAAAATGCTTTTAAAAAAAGTTTGTATACGGGGAATTGATAGTCTAAACTTTGAGCTATAAATATATTAATATGAATTTCGTAATGAATCAACTTAAGAAAAAGATTGATAGATTTTATCACATTCTTCCCTATTGCTTATCTATATATATAAAACAGATCCGTAACTAACTGACAGATAACGCACAGACCAAACCGCTGGACCTAAAGGGCTGAAATTTTGCTTGTCGATTTTTCTTATAGTGTAGGGGTGCACTAAGAAAGATATTTGAAAAATTCCTCTCAGATGTTTTAAAATAAAATTTTTAAGCTGTTTTAGTAACTTTTTTTAAGCTTGCATTTAAAATAATAATCTGGGGGTTATAAAATTTATATCACAAGAAAGATCATAAAAATTCCTTTAAAATGAAATCTTTTTCGAATCTTTACCCCCATCTTCTGATATTTAGAGAATTATACTTTAAATTAATTTTGCGTCACGTGCATAACAACGAAATAAATTGGCAAAAAATATTAAAATACAGTAAAAATAAAATTTAACCACTAGACTAATTGAGATGGAATTTTTTTAAGAATTTAATTTAAATTAGTGTGTTTTATGGATATTAAACATACAAATTAACTGCATACACTGACCGTTGTATTTAATTTGAATATTTTCTTCTACATTATTTTGTCTATAAAACTATCCGATACGATTTTTTTTTATAAATATTTCTTTCAGTTTTTTGGCATTAATTGTGTATATTGACCGTTGTACTTAATTTAAATGTACTCCGTAGCGAAGCACGGGTATTCAGCTAGTAAATCTATATGAGGTATACTATTCATAAATGTAACTCAGTTTCAAAAAAATGCCTTTTTTTTTTACATATCCTAAAAATGTTAAAAGCAATTTTAAATTTAGTTCATGTTTAAGTGTTCCTGCTACATTTCATATACTTCATAGTTTGGTTTAGCGATCATGATTTCTGTAACGCTTTCTTTAATTTCTTTTCTTTTCTTACGAAGGAAGAAAAATTCCTCAAGGTGCACTTAGAAGCAGATGGAAGTGAAAAGTAGGAAAATTTTCTTTCATTCGTCGAACACGTAGAATTTTTTTTTCTGGAAAAACCAGGGCAACCCACAAAACAATTGACACCTGCTCTAAACCAAAGGAGAGAATTCGGCTTAGAGCGTTTTAACACAATGAAAGGAGCATCTAATTTTAAAATGTGACGCGAGGCTTATATAATAACTACATAGTTGAATACCCGTTCTTCGCTACGGAGTACATTCAAATTAAATACAACGGTCAATGTATGCAGTTAATGCCAAAAAATATATATTTATAATAAATACAACGGTCAATGTATGCAATTAATGCCAAAAAAAACCAAAAATATATTTATAAAAAAATTGTAACGGATATTTTTATAGACACAATAATATAGAAGAAAATATTGAAATTAAATCTAATAGAACATACTAAAGAATATAGTACAGTTAATATAGTACAGTTTGAGGAAAATTTCTTTTACTATGTTTTAATATTTTTTTGAATAATGTCCAATTGTCTGCTGCATTAGAATGAAAAAAAATTTTTTTTTATCAATTTATTTCGTTGTTATGCAAGTGACGCAACATTTATTTAAATTAACACAAAAAGAAAAGAAACCACATGATCAGCATTTAATAAATTAAATTCTAAAAATTAATCTTTAAAAATTCACCAAAAATCAGAAAATGGAGGTAAAGATTCGAAAGAGACTTCATTTTAAAGAAATTTTTATGGTCTTTCTCGAGATTCAAATTTTATAACCCTCAGATTATTATTTTAAATGCAAACTTTAAAGAATGTTACAAAAAAAACAGCTTTAAAATTAATTAAAATTTTTTTCAAAAATCTCTCTTAGTGCACCCCTACACTATAAGAAGAATGAACATGTAAAATTTCAACCCTTTAGGTCTAGCGATTTGGTCTGTGCGTTATCTCTCAGTCAGTCAGTCAGTTACGGAACTGTTTTATATACGAGGGTGTTTCGGAAAGTAACGATATAATGCCGCATACTCATTCAAAAAAAATTAATTGATAAAACGTCCATTACAAATTACTTACTGATTCATACCTTATTTTTCGACATGTAGTTGATACCATTGTCCAAGCATTTGTTAAGTCTGGGTACAAGCTTTTGTATCCCACAGTCATAGAAGTTTGCCGCCTGCTGTCGAAACCACATTTCAACTTCAGTTTTAACCTCATCATCATCCTGGAATTTTTGCCCTGAAAGATGTTTCTGCAGATAAAGGAATAAGTGGAAGTCGTTGGGTGCAAGGTCCGGGATGTATGGCAGCTGGTCTAAAACATCCCACTTAAAACTTTTGAGTAGTGCTTTGGTTAAAAGCGCTATGTGAGGACAAGCGTTGACATGAAGCAAGCAGACTCCGCTTGTCAGCATGCCCCTAAGTTTGTTTTGCATTGCCCGTCTATGACGTCTCTAAGTCCAGCAATAAGCATTAGCATTAATTGTGGTGCCACAAGAGGTCTATCAGAATAATACCTTGTCTGTCTCAGAAAACAGAAGCCATGATATTTTAATTCAATTCCTACTATCAGTTCACACTCTCCCTATATATATCTTGTTCAAATTTTCAATCGTTAATAAAATACTTTTTATTCATCCACTCAAGTTCAAATATATTTTTTTTAAACTTGTAGTGGATGACACTTGATGTTAATACAGTTTTTTCAAATATTAATTCATTAATTAAATTTAATTAATCGATTTTAGTTTTAGACCTAGAGCGTCTCTTGCTCTTGAATATTAATTTCCCTCTTCTTACTCTGTAAACGGTAGCACTGCGGTAGCGCGGGCTCCTCCCGTCCTGTAGGTTGCGGGATCGAATCCCAAACCTGACAAACTTTTTTTCTCTCCCCCCTCCCCCCCCCGTCCTAATCTCGCACAGTAGGCAAGGTTCTGGCAGGCAATCCCTTTTTTCAATTCCAACTATTAGTTCCCACTCAAATTTTTCTTTGTTGACCTAAGTAGGAATTGACTTTAAAAAATTTTGTTTTTATATTACTTGTTTTTATTTTTTTTTTAGGGGTGGTGGTGCTGAAATTGAAGTTGAAATGTGTTTTTGACAATAGGCGGCAAACTTCTATGACTGTGGGATACAAAAGCTTGTACCCAGACTTAACAAAAGCTTGGACAATGGTGGCAACTATGTCGAAAAAATAAGGCACGAACCAGTAAGTAGTTTTTAATGGACGTTTTATCAATTAAAATTTTTTTGAATGAGCATGCGACATTGTATCGTTACTTTCCGAAACACCCTCGTATATAGATGTTATTCGTTAATGCACAATTTGCAAGTAAGGTATAATCTGTAATACGATAAAATTATTTCACAAAAAAAAAAGACGTTTAACCAATGATCATCGTTTTTGTTTTTTCGAAATAATAAGAGTACATGGGAAAATCTAACTAGAGATAAAAATTAGAGTAATTCTTTCAAGTATTATATACATGAAATTTTGGAAAATAAATGTCAATAGTTCTATTCCCAAAATGATAGCGCTGTAAAACTTTTGGAAAGGTGCTGTTTACATTTCTCATAAGAATTGAGGATTGGAAATTTCTTGTAAAATTCAAGTGAAAGAAGAAGTTAATAACGTAAATTAGAGGAATTAATTTTTTTTCTTTCAAAGAAGGAGATTTTTCATTTTTACAATACTATTAAGGAAGCCTTTCATACTTCTTGCATATTTGAAAAAAAAAGGTTTCCATGATTTTTCCAGTTTCTTTCCTGAATTTTTTTGTGTCAGTAAGAACTCCAGTCGAGAAACTGGTATATAAATGTCACATAACTTTTCTTAAAATTTCTGTTGATGCAACGGATAGGATTATTGAATAATTAATTCTCTATATTTAATTCTTAAAAATCAAAAAGACTTTTCTATAATATGATATAACAAATAGTCTCTTGAACTTTTGTCTGCCCTTTCTAATACAGGATAGAGTTTCTAAGTAAATTATCAGATGGCTGTTAACTCTGGGGTTCCGGTCCCTCTTGATATGAAATTAAAGCATTTTGGCAAATTATAGAACTTAGATAATCATAAAGGTTGCTACGCTGTTGTTAGCAAACAATGTTATCGTATAGCTTTTGGCTAAAATGTGAATTGGAGATATTAGGTAATGGTACTAGTAACTGAAATTCCCGTTATCAAGTAATAATGCTGATCTCTCGAATCGGAAAACAACTTGACCAATCCACTTTTAAAATTTCCTTCATTAATTATTTTACGTCTCCCTGATTTTTTCTTGGGTTCTGAAATTGCTTTACCAGGTTTGCACTGATTTTCAGAATCCTTTTTCTATTACTTATGGGTTTTTTTTGCTTTCTTTTTTTATATAAAGCGGAGACACTTGTTGCCAAACATTCGCCCATACTACACCGCAGTGTTTACTGTCCATTTTATTATGGGGGCACCATATAGGTGGACAGCATTACCCCCTATGAAGGGACGACACAAACGGAGGCATTTTTCGTGATGCAACGCCAGAATTCGATCCGAGCACCCTCAGCACCGAAAACTAGAGCGCTATACCACAGGGCCGCCACAAGCCCTACTACTTATGTATATTTGTGGTTTAAACTTATTAAAAAAATTTTTAATGTGACGCTAAGTTCACGATGGAGTGATATTATCTGGTAGATATATTTACATATTTTCCCTCTCATTTGTAAGAAAGATTGTTTATTTGTAATTTAGTTGGAATGGTTTTTTTTTTCTCTTAAGCTAAAATTCTTTCCATAGTTTCATATTATAACGATCAGTATTTCAGTAGCAGATGTGCTGTTCTTTTTATGTCAGCATTGAAACTGCTAAATTTTGATGATCAGTCAGTGGTTTCAAAGAATAGCTGACAGAACTTTGATACAGAGTTTAAAGTGATAGTCATGCGATAGAAATGTAAGTAGCAGAGTGAGAAATTAAGACCGAGTTTCGGTTGAGAATAGAGATTTAATAACTTAGAATAACATAACAAAGTATAACATAACAGAGATAACTTATCTGTTTGCAGATACACCAAACTGGCGTTGTAACAGGGAAACGAATAATATCCATGTCAGGACTTTAACATGGTACAACTGGTTAACATTTGGCAACTGGGAGAAAAGCAGCGAAGGGTAGAAGGAACGAACTTTAATACAATGCGGCTAGCTTTTATAGTAATTGCCATCCAATCAATTACTGCGCCACATATATTTACATATGATTCATGACATATATCCGCATATGCGGGAATGATTCACTTATAAATCTCTGAATATTTTACAGAGTATTATAAAATTTAATAAAATAAATAAGATGACGTACTGTCATTACTTTTAGAGTTTAGCGAAGTGCTGGAGATTAAAATAATTAAGGATTTAATCTTTAAAACCCAACACTGAATAGTGGAAGCCAAATCAGAATGTTTATGCGTGATTCTTTTGGCGAAAAATTTTGTAATTATCATATCTTACACTCTGAGACCTTCATATATTTCTCATCTGCTACTTATCGCGTTCAATTACTCCTGGAACGACATCTACGGTAGCGTAAATGGCGAATTAATGTTAGAGGGTAATTCCACATTCTCCTCTAATCGTTGACTCAATTTAAAAGTAATACAGGTTTCACGGCACGCATGCCGGAGAGAAGGACGGACCTGGAAGATAAGAATCGCTTTCCCCAATAAAATATGTCCTTCCCCTGTCATACAGGGGTCTAAAGAAGGGGGCGGTGACCACACTTTGCGTGTGATGAGCACTTTCTCATTAACACTTGAGCCGCGAAGTCATCCACGGGTCATAGGGCGTTAAAGGCGACGGAAGATGTCTTGCCGGCATTGTCGACGGCTGTTTTTTTTTAACTGTTCATTTCGAATTCTCCGATTCAAGAGCAACCCAAATGATTGGACATACGGCCATAAGAGCATTCCTGCGGTTCTCTGGAATGGCTCATCGAGGTAAAAAAAAAATAAATTGGTGTTTACGCAAAATATGGTTTTCGTTTCTAAAGCTAAAATTCTTACTGTATTAAATGTATTTCTACCAAATGACTTACAGAGTTATCATTATTATTAATTTCCACAGCTGTGATACAAGTTCAAGAAAAAAAATTGTTATTCTCAGGTCGTTCGGGTTAAGTTAGAACGAATCGCAAAAACCCACAGTTAAATACAGAGGCTGTTCACACATTTTTTAGACGATGCATATTGTATTCACAAAACTAAATTACATAAAATTCTTGTGTTTTAAATGTTCTATTTGACATCCCTTATTCTGAACTATCTTTCGACACCGCAATTTCCAGGATAATAATGCCTTTTGAAGTGTCAGAAGAGGTATTCTATCCCATTCCTCCTGAACAGCTTTCCAGAGTCCTGTAAGGGTTTTGGGACGACGTTTGGATAATGCAGATTTTAAAAGTCCGAAAGCACAAAAAGCCATAGGTGATACATCGGGAGATTTAGTGGGGATATCAGTGAAGCCTTGATACCAGTTTTTTGTTCCATTTCTTTTAGGAAATTTACTGTGGATTTTGATGTGTGACTGCTAGCTTTGTCCTAATGGAGTCTCACAGATTGATGGCACTGTGGGTAAAGCGATGGTATTTCATTCAGAAAAATTGGCGATAAAATATGTTCCCGATAGTATTTGGAGTTAATCTTGACATTTTTTTCCACTCTCTTTGTCCCACTTGAGGCTCCAATTTCACGTTTTTTTCCTTTCTTGTTGACGATATTACCTATCGACGCTTTAGATATCACAAAACCATGACTCTCACATAGTTTTTGGATATTTGGATAACGGAGTATGCATATTTCTCTTCGGAAAGAGCATAAATGTAGCCTTCGAACCACTGCTTTGTTAAAAACGCCATTTTGAATAAAAACAAAACTTTCAAGCCGCAGACGATAATTTTGACTTTTAAAAACATAGTACAAGTGCAATTATTTCTTTTGCAGCAAACGATTTTTTATTACCGCTTACCAAAATCGTCTAAAAAATGTGCGAACAGCCTATGTAAGAGCGAAATTTACAAGTCTATTTCATTTCAATGTGTGTTTTGATTACGAAAATATTGTATCATTAACAAATTTGTATGTAGTAGATAGTCCTTCCAAATCATGAGACTAATATTGTATATTCTGTAAGTAATCATCGATTATTTAAATATTTATTTATTTTTTCAATGCGGTAGGCACTTGTCTCTGATGGTAAATACAAGGTGCTGCAGAAAGAACGTTCCGAAGGTATAAATAAATATATAAAATAAATAAAAATAATAATAAAATAATAATTATTAATAAATAAATAAATATTTAATTTTTTATTTTTCTCAGTTATAAAATATTTCTTTCCGTGTCTTGATTTGTATTTTTGTTATTGACGTTCCAAATCAGAATGTTCTTTCTGCCTCACCTTGTACTTCTCTGACATTGGCCCATGAAGACCCTCGGAGTTTTGTTGGCTACATTATTCTGCGAGCACCATTTAGGTGAGCCAACATTGCTCCCCATGAGGAGGACGACATTGAAACAACCAAGCCTTATTCGGGATTTGAACCCAAGCCAAGGCCAGGTCAGGTATATTATGTTGTCGGAGTGCTAGGGTCTCGAAGACTTGTATGGTTCTTTTTCTTATTTACCCTGCAATCCTCTAACGGTCCAGGCACACTATAAAGTAAGAGGCATAAACATAAATAATTCCTTTTTTATTCTAAGTAGAGGTAGACTAACATAGACCGACTTGGGGCTTCAAATAATAACACAACAGTACCGCAACTTGCGGTACTAAGAAACTGAACTTTAAAGTCGTAATGAACCCTTTCAGGCAGAATATACGTTCACTAACAATACCCGTAACCACCGGGCTCTGAAATAACTATCGAAATCGTGCAGCCACCTAGGCTAAATACTAATACGTGCTCTATCAGTTAAATACCGCTATCACCTTCAATCTAACTTTTCTCGACTCTTTCGTATCTCTACTAATAGCGTAACGCACTACCGTACAAATCTCCACTCCCTTCTTGGGCTCTTGCCAACTCAACGTGTGTCACTTAAATAGACTAGACACCTGCTCCGAACTCCCTTCGACTGGCCTGCACCGCGCAGCTACCAGAAATTTGCATCTGAGCAACACGCGAACCATACAGACTTTACCTCCAGTAAGTAAATTAATGCATCAATACATATGTTCTCATAATAACCCAAGCGCATTGCGTGGCAGCTCAGAACGCTAATCGTATACTGTGTGGGCGGCATCATCGATTATTATACTATTAATATTTCTGCTCGGCTTCTATTACGTCATGATTCGGTCTGATAGCATAACATGTAGCCAGTGAAATATACTTGACACTTGTAAGTCAAAAAGAGAGTTACAGCCAAGTGGTCATTACTTTTGGAATTAACAAGTTAAGTAAAGGATTATATTTTAATCACAATCGCTCTACATAACTGCTTCTACTAGAAGATGCCCAGGACATTCGAGTCTTGACTCCATTTATAAATAAGCTTGCTAAGACATATCAGGATAGTGATGTGAAGGGCTTTGTTGGTTAAAAATGATAATATTTGTAATAGTTTTCGAGGGACTTCTGATCTTCTGTATCTGTCAATAAAAAATATATATGCCTGGGTCAGTTTGTATTACCTCTTCATGTACGGACTTACCAACTAACTTTGACCGAGGACATACCTATAGGGATATTACAACCTTTGAAATTCTCGTTAAGAAAAATTTGCACTCGAATTTTTTTTAATTTATATAATTTATTTATTCATTTATTATGATTAAAACGAACTTAAGTTAAACCTCAGTTGTCCAATTTCTTTTGACGTTCACTCATTTTTACGCGCAGATAAATGAAGATTTTGTTTGATTTAACATAGGCGATATTATGGTAGACCGTTTTTATAGGAAATATCGCAGTACATTTTTATCATTTACTAGCTGAAAACCCGCACTTCGCTACGGAGTACATTCAAATTAAATATAACGGTCAATATATGCAATTAATGCCAATATATATATATATATATATATATATATATATATATAGATATATTTATTTATTTATTTATAATAAATACGACGATCAATGTATACAATTGATGTAAAAAAAATTATATATTTATAAAAAAATTGTGAGGGATATTTTTATAGACAAAATAATTTAGGAGAAAATATTCAAATTAAATCTAATAGGACATACTAAAGAATATAGTACAGTTCGAAGAACATATCTTTTATTGTATTTTAATATTTTTTTGGATAATGTCCAATCGTCTGCCGCATTAGCAAGTAAAAAAAAATATTTTTATTGTCTATTACGTTGTTATGCACGTGACGATAAATTTATTTAAAGTACCAGAAAAAAAATCCGTGATCAGCATTTAATGAATTAAATTCTAAAAATGAATCTTTAAAAATTCACTAAAAATCAGAAAATGGAGGTAAAGATTCGAAAAATATTTCATTTTAAAGGAATTTTCATGATTTTTCTCGTGATATAAATTTTATAACCCTCAGATTATTATTTTAAATGCAAACTTAAAAGAAGTTACTAAAACAGGTTAAAAAAATTAATTTTAAAAAATCTAAGAAGAATTTTTCAAAAATCTTTCTTAGTGCACCCCTACACTATAAGAAGAACCGCCATGTAAAATTTCAGCCCTTTAGGTTCAGCGATTTGGTCTGTGCGTTGTAAATAGTGAGTCAGTCAGTTTCGGAACTGTTTTATAAATGTATATATATATATATATATATATATATATATATATATATATATATATATATATATATATATATATATATAGTATATATGTGTGTGTGTGAGCACATGTTTTAGGAGAGCTGTTTTCTCCATGAAGACACGCATATGAATGCCGTTGGATATTATATACGATCAAATTTATGGTGATGTTTGCAATATTATGAGGAATGAAAAGCACGTTGGGATGATGTAAAAAATGAGAGAGAGAGAGAGAGAGAGAGAGGGAGA
Organism: Dolomedes plantarius; assembly: GCA_907164885.2. Taxonomy (NCBI): domain Eukaryota; kingdom Metazoa; phylum Arthropoda; class Arachnida; order Araneae; family Dolomedidae; genus Dolomedes; species Dolomedes plantarius. Next base: position 37,470,717 of record OU015491.1, read on the forward strand.
GATTAGGCCTTATTTAATAAAACGTTATTTGTTCAACAGAGTAAACGTTGAAATTCCTTTCACTCCCATAACGGATTTGATCCTTTGAAACTCCGATCCTTTATCTCTTCAGGAATGACAATTTGATGGTTCAGCCCCCACCCCACCCCCTCTTTCGGGACAGTTTAATTCCAAACGCTTTTTTTTTTGAGAAACGGATTACCTTTTCCTCTTATAAAAACATATTTTCGTCTGATCGAGTGAACTATTTACTTAGGGATAGGAATAATTGGACCGGATGCTATAGTTATCTAAGGCTTACGATTGATTGTACGAAAAAGCCTTGAATTTAAATATATTTTTACCCAAGCAAACGAAATGAAATAGGAAAAATTTCTAATACCTATAAATTAAGTAGAGAGAGGTTTACCACTAAATATGCAAAAAATATAATTTTCAGTGGGGAATTTTATTTGTCTAAATCAAGATATTTTAAATAATTAGATTGGATTCCTCCGTAAATGTTTCTTGATAGGGTCCATTTGAAAGAAATCGTTGTCGGTTGAAAAGTTGACTCTGGGAAATAAAATAAAAAATAAATAAAAAATGAAAAATAAAAATAAAATTTAAAAAAAATTGCACTGGATTTTTAAAGAGAAATAATAATACTTAACTCATATTTTTTGCAATAAAGTGACATAAAAGTGAAAACTTCTGAAGGATTTTTTTTTTTAAGGGTGAGACAACGACATTTAAAGTCGGGCTCATATCTTGGACACAAGATCCCGTATTTTTGTGAGATAAAAGGTGAAACACAGCAGGGGGCAAGAATGTAAGTTTTACTTTTACAGTTCGGGGTTAAAATCTTATTTAACGGACTTAAAAAAAAAAAATTGTCGTAGGCAGTTTGTAGTTTTTTGGTTGGATGTAAATTACAGAGATTGGCTTTTAGGACTGCATTAACATTTGCACATAAGTGGAGCCATCTGCGTAGTTTTCATATTAATAAATCAGTTATTTACCATATTTTCCCATCTTACTTTTCTTGCCGCTTTAATTTGCTCTTCTGCTACAACTTTCTACCTGCATTCAGTTGCTCTTCGCGTAAAAAAGCATATGAAGGAATAACCCTCTATATTTATCCTCTATCATGAATCCAACTAGGGACATTTTTAATAAGTCACCCGTTTGACAAGGCTAATTTACAGCGAAAGTAATTCTCCAGGGCTGTGAAGAGATGAAAGTCAGATCGGAAGAGAAAGTTTTCGAAGCCTACCCACTCATAAAAATTCATGTGTGAAAAAATTTTCAGTTGGACGGTGTAAAACGAGTTTCTCTACGTTAGCGCAATGCTTTGACGTCAAGTAAATAATTCTAATAGAAATCTGATAAAACGATTATTCCTTAAAAAAAAAAAAAAAATTATGAACCACCTCTCGTATTATTCAGCCCCACCCTTGATGGTTATTAATGTTAGTATAAACTTTTGGGTTCCATGCTACGTAATGTTTAGTTTATGCTGCCTTAGAAATTAAGCAAAATTCCTCAAATCCGTAGTAGTGGAGAAAACGATCATTTGTATTCAATTTAATATATTTTCTACGCCATAAATATGGACATAATATTACTCCTCATCTGGGTTGCACCCTGATGTACTGAAATTTCACTGTCATGATAGGTATTCTAATAGAATTCCACGGTCCCGGCTAAGACACCCTGCCCACCAAATGACATGATTAAATACGGTAGCCGTTACACGAACGGCAGGTGACAATTTTTGAGGTGTTAAGTCGCTCCAAAAGATGGGAAAAGATTGCGGAGAAAAAAACAGACTTACACCTGCTGCTTAAGTGACCCCTTAAACGGGTTATTAATTGCAGCAGGTCCTTAACTGTCGCCGTGCCTGCATCGATGACAGTTCGCGCCTCCGAGCCACGGGCCTCGCAGTTTTAGTCCTGCGATTCCATAATTACTGATGAGTAGGATAATGCGGTATGTAGTTCAGAAAAAAAGAGTGATCTGGATTCATTTTTACTGCACCTGATTGATTACTAATTGGAAAATCAGTCGATTATTTTTTTCCCCCGAAATCATCAAGTGATTGACATTCTACATAAAATACCATACTTGCAAATACATTTTAATGCCTCTAGAAGGGTGATATGCCAAAAGAGCCATTATTTCACAACGAGGTGCTATTTAGAATACTATACCACAAACGGAAAACCATTAATTTGAAGGGAAGTAACCTGTAATACTTTTCAGAGGAAAAAAAAAAAAAAAAAAAAAAAAAAAAAAAAAAAAAAAAAAAAAAAAATCCTGTCCTGTATGAAAATAGCATTTTTTTTTTCATTTTGTGTATATTTTCTGACCTTGTTTTTGCCCCTGAAAACATCAAACTTGTTTCCTATAATGGCTACATGATATGAACTGCATCAAAAAATATTAATGATACTAATAATGAAATGCAAAGATCTGCTCGCAAACAAATTGCTAGAGGCATATTTTGAGAGGCGGAAAGACTCACATACCAAGCATCCAGGACGAATCATAATTACAATGCCAAACATTTAAATTATGGGAGCATAATTAGCCCTTATGAATGCAATGGCTGTATGTATTTCATAAAAAAGAGTAGCTATGTTCATTTTTGAAATAACAGGTTGATCACTTAATGCTAAATAAGTTTTTTTTTTGTCCGTTGCTTATACTCATCAGTTCCAAGAGAATCGCAGTAACACATCTTAACGCTTTTCGAAAGGTAATTACCAATAAAAATAATCAATATAATCATTACTCCAAGTGTAACAACTTGTAATACTTTTTAGAACATCAGAACAGAACAATGGAAGATTCATAGATTTTGTTAAATCATTAAGTGGCATTGCGATGAGACTTTTTTTCCGGGAGTGGCGCTAGAACACAAGTCTCTGGCCTGAGTCAGTTTCCTAATTAATTAACCTTTATAGAGTATTATAGCTCACTTCTACCCAGACTTGGGTGTATATAATTTGAAGTGGCACTCTATTTGAATTTTATACAAACACAGTTTATACATGAAACAATGTTTATTGAATTCGTTGCACATATATAATTGGCTTTTACAGCAATAAGCATACGTACTACTTGTACGGAATATATAAATACAGCTTTCAAGAACAATATATTTTCAATACTCACAAACAGTAAGTCGAACCAGCAGTACTGCCACGTAAACTTCGGGCCCCCTAAGCACTAGCTCAGGATAGTACTGGAGCTGCATACCTCGTAGCTCCCTATCGCTTATCTATGAACCCTAACAACCTTTTTAAAACCCTAACAACCTTTTTTCATTAATGACGCTGCATGGTATTTATACTAAGCGCGTATGCCGAAATTAGCATATCTCAAGCAGCTTCTTTAATTCATTCACTCAAAAGTTCGATTCTTGTGAATCGAATCTTGTGTATACCTTACACTTTTTCAGTTATGTGAAGGACTCTCATATTGTGCATTCCATCACTTACATTCCCTCCAGCCTTATTTCGTTGCAAACGTTCAAGAAGTCCTGTTTCTCATCCATCGAAGAAGCGGGTTTGCAACCCAAATTTTTATAATTTATTTAGCTGGCCATTGAAATTTTTCTGCGTCTATTAACGTTTTGATTTAGCGGTCACTTTAACAATTGTTCACCAAGAGTGGGATTCGAACAGACATACTAATGCGTTATTGTCAACTGTTTGCTATACGAGGGCTAATTAGACTGGGACCTACATTTTAAAGCCGATTCCGAACGGCTACAAACATCCATGCCAAGAGTGGGACTCGAACCCAAAGGATCTGAACCAAATACCATCGCCCTAGCCATTCGACCATCACCTGACCATCTTTTAAATGGGGGTCAATTAAATATAAATACAAACTATATAAACATTCGTTTCGAGATTTGTATATTTTGTACAGGGTGCGGGAGAATGGACTCTCACGTTTCTAAGGATCACTGGTAAGGGAGTGGTGGGTGTAGGGTGGAGCGACAGTTCGATCGGAATTTCTAGTTGTCAGTAGACACCATGAGTTGGTCCGGTGAACATCGTGGTTTCATTTTCGAGGCATTCCTTAAAAACAACGATTCTGTAACCACGACACACAGAGCATTTACGACGCGCCTCGAGCAAATGATGCCGCACCTGATCGAAAAACAATCCTGTGATGGGTTTCAAACGTGAAACACAAGTGGGTCTGCATTGCTAAGAAACCAAATGGTCGTCTTCAGAACTTTATAACAACTGAAATTGTGCAACGAGTTCGTAAGTCCGCTATTCGGGAGGAAGTTGACCCACAGAAGACCAGCAGAGTCATGGAAAACTTCAGAGAACGGCTTCGGCAGTGCATTGCAAATAGCGGGCGCCACCTGTGTGATGTTATTTTCAAAACCTAGTGGGAAAAACTAGACTGTTAGTACTTTTCGAAAATATAAAGCTATTTTCTGTAAATTGTTTCCTTCGTTTTTTAATACCCTTTGAATTGTGCGAGTCCATTCTGCTGCAGTCTGCATATATGAACTTGAAAAAGACAGAAACGCAAATTTGTCAAATTGATAACATTAGCAACTTAGTGCAAATAAGAACAAAACTTACATAATTTAAAAAAAAATTCCACAAAAAATTCTTATATTTCTTTGTATATATAGCAGGGCTGGCCAACCTTTTTTAGTTGGAGATCGACTTTATAATTTTTTATTCGGCGATCGACTAGTTCTCATTTTTTAAATAGAAAATGAGCCGCTTATCACTAACATAGTTCATATATTTATGAAATTATGGCTCGTGATCGACTAAAATCGTGTCGAAGATCGACCTGTCGATCACGATCGACCGGTTGGCCACCCCTGATATATAGTACTAGCATGATGACCTATGTTTTTGGCAATTTTTATTTTATTCCCAGCCTTTTTCTTTTACAAAAGACAGCATGAAAAAGTTTCTGGTCGGATTATCGGCTACATGCACAGAGGATTCTTGGATAATTGGGAATTAATGGTTTTATAAAACGTTTAATGGTTTACACTGCACATTATATGGAACAAGACACAACTTCCCCAAATAGTGTTGCAACCTTTCAAAGAAAATTGCTGAATAGCCATATTGAGATAAGTGAGTACCGAAAATATTCGTAGAAAATTATGGCCTGGCAAATTATATCGTTTAATTATTAAGGAGAATTTCTAATCTCTATACTTGAGGTGGATATTACCAAACATTGTTCAGGTCCAAACAACAAATTTTCTTGAACTTATATTGAACAGTTTATGTTTTATATCAAATTCATGATGTAGTTTCTAATGTTAACTATAAAAAGAAAACGGAATTGTTTTAGAAAGTAAGTAAAATGAAACTTCATTAGTTCTAATATTCAACACATAAATTGTTACACATTCATTATTGGAAAATTCTTCGCATTTGTTATATTGAATTCGTTATTTTTTTTTTAGAAACTACGTGAAATAAAGCTTAGTTTGTTCTAATATTCCCTGTTTGACAGGGGTTTCTCAATTGTTCTTAAGAAATATCTTGGCACTAACTATATTGAATTTGTAATAGTCTTTGAGAAACTTCACAATATTCGTCTGCAATTTAAGAAAATAAAATTTAGTTAGTTCTTATATTCTTTGTATGGTAGATTCCATAATTATCATCAAGAATACTCGGTGCTAACTGTAGTGAATTGGAAATATTCTTTGAATAGCTAAGGAAAGTATTAAATTCCATTATGTTATAAAGAAAAATAAAGGATCGTAACTTGAAGGAAACTTTTTTAATGTACATTATTTTTAACCTTTAATTCTGAAATTTTTTCATAAGAAACAGTTATATTTAATCTCTCCAAATGGAGAAAAAAAAATTCACTTCTTTTTGATAGTTTTAATTTGCAACTAAGTACACAAAACTACTTTTACTTCATTGAAAATTGTGTGATGGGGATTTAGTTTATGATGATAGATCATAAAATAAATAAAAAATTAAAAACAAAGATTTTAATAACAAATTAATTGAAAAATCAGCACACGCTTTTTTCAGGGTTTTTTTTTTTACCAAAAAGATAGTTTCGACGAAAAAGTGTACCAAAATTGAAGACCAATGATTTTGTAACATAAAATTCTCTAGATGATTAAGTGAGGGGTGAGCCAATTGCGGTCCCCTACAGATTTATTTGTGGCCCACCAAGGCACCCAGAAAAACTGCCAAATACAGCCAAAAACTCCAAGATAGCCAGAAAAACTACCGATATTTAATTTAATTTATATTTATTTATTTTTATGATAAAATTTATATCTTTTCTGAAATGGAAAGTTCACTAATAAATGCAGTAATTTTAAAAGGTGTGGCCCTCCACTAACCTCCGCTTACACAAAGCGGCCCCCAAGCCAAAACAATTGCGCACCCTTGGATTAAGTTATAAAATTCATGTGAAACAGATAATCCATATATTTTTTTCAGTCAGTAAATTTAATTTTTTTTAAGTGGAGCAAACACAGCCAAGTTAAGTTTTCATTACGTTCAGAAAGCGGCGTTTCCAGTATAATTAAAATCGTAAAAATGATTACTATAGTAAAATCTAACAGTTTCAGGCCCATAACTATTTCAAACAGTTAAGTGAATCTTAACACGACTGATCCAAAACTTTTGACGAATTATAAATCATTAAAAAATATCTTTTATGATAATTTTGAAAAGCTGGTTTTTTCTTCTTTTTTTTTTCCACTATAACACATCCCTCCATTCTATAACTGACACGTTATTCGTTAAACAAACACTGTTTTTCGAAAACTTATAATAAGGAATATGAAAAACATGTTAACTAAGTCCATTAAAAATTACCTTATTTTTCGGACCACAATACACGGCTTTTTACTTTAAAAAATCGACTTAAAATTCTATGAGGCCCGGTATAAAGGGCTTAAGTCAAAAACAGCGATTTAAATATACCAAGATATTGGCTTTCATACCATTCGCAGAAATATAATTTCGACTTGAGTCTTTTGTACAAAGAAATGTACTTTTGTGTACAAAATTGATAGACTTAAGCCTTTTATACAGGTCAGAAGATATTTTTTTTATCAATACTAACAAATATCTAAAAATCACTTTTTTTTACTTAAGCTCTTTATACAGGGCACTATAGAATCAGGATACGTCTTATGGTCAGAATGTAGCATTGAAATAAAATGAATATTTTATTATATATATATTATATATTTTTTATGTAATTGTTTATTTTATTTTTTATACATATTTTTTATGTTTATTAAGTAAGAAATCGAAAATATCTTTATATACCTAATAAAATACAAAATATTCCTTTCTAAAAATCCTCGCACAAATTTAAGGTGCCTATTAAAAATACGGTAGTTTCATATGACTCGTGCTAAATGGAATTTTATTGTGTACAAAACTAAATTCTCCAGCTATAGTAATCTAAAACTATCAAAACTACCAGCCAGTTGAAGGAGGCTTTTCTTTATCAAAATGTGCCTATTACCGAAAGTCAATGAAGAATTGCATAATTAGAATAAATCCCCAAAGAATGGTCTCGTAAATTGATGAGCCCAAAAATGGTTTGAAACACACGGGGTAGAAAACGCCCCTGTTTCGTTTCTATTAACGTCATCTAAAATATATTAGCAACAAAGTATATATACTGCCACGTTTAGGGAACAAGTCGAAAGAAATTTCTTTTTATTATCCTACACCATAACAAATGTGATTACCTTCCGCGGAACACTCAAATAAAGGATTAGTTGCCAATTCAAAGTGCTGATGATCTGAAGAGTAGTCATTAGAAGACATAATAAATAGCCTGTTTGCTACGTTGTTTCTTTTCTTGTCACGGTGAGTGGAGAATACCTCATGCCAGAGTCTAATTACATGTATACTGGAACACAATGTAATGACTGTACTTTCAATACACAAATTGATTAGTTTCCAGAAGCCCAGATTCAAAAGAAGCGCTTTTAAAAGTTCTTCAATGAAAATATTTTTCAGGGACGAGGTAATTTTTTTTTTACGAATATAATGAGGTATGATTAAGAATGCTGATGTGTAAGAGTTCTTAATCCTTGTGTATTCTCAGTTGTCTATCTGTTCGGGTTTTTTTTTATAGCATTAGAAATTAACAGTACTTTGATTATCCCGCTTAAATCTGATCAAACAAAGCATGCTTGAATGCATATAGAATTATGATGTAGAAATTACACCGGTATTTCTGGACCATGTTTTACTCTATCACCTGATGCTACTTGTCAAATGATAAAGAAGAAATTATCAACACAGTCCCCAAATGACTTTGATTTAAAACGCAATGAGAATTACAGACCCGGGAGTACTTATTCATAGTTTTTATTCTTTATAAAAATAATCTTTGTGAGGACTATTACATATCTTCCAAGGTTTTCCTCCAGCATTTGCATTTGATATCTAATTTCGGGCGTATCATAGAAGATGAGTTTGGAAATGCAGATCTGTCAGTCCGAAACCGGCAATTACTTCCCAATGGGGTATTCAATTAATATCAAATCAGTCGAACTAAAAGCAATTAGATTTTTTTTCCATCTAGATTATTAACTATTCCAGAATGTTTGCGGTATGATATTTATTTCTTTTTCCGAGAAGAGACTTATTAAGTGATTTGGTTAATACGGGTCCAATTAGAAAACATAGAAAAGAAAATCAGCGTTTCTCTGAGTAATAAACCTGATTCACGCATTTTGTACTTTACGCATCCGAAAGATTTATATCGTTAAACTCGGGTGCTCGTTTAAGCAGATAAATGCAGTTATTAAGTATTAATTTCTGTATGTTTAATATATATTTACATGAATACTTAATAAAGTCAGACTACTGAAAAGTAAGCAGATCTTTATACAGAAAGGTTAAACTAGTAATAAAATGTTGTTTCAGCAACATGGTAACAGATCTTATCTAAAGGACATTAGCATATGTTTTCCTTAATGAACTATAAATATTTCCTTAATGACATATAAATAGCCCACCAAAAAAGGAGGTTTTAAGAACATTTTCTTACCACATTAGAAGCAAAAGTTAAATTTAAGACACAGTTAATTACTACTCGATTATGAGTAGGGATACGTAAATTTCGCATAAAAAATATCGAAATTTCGCAGCAAAAAAAAATATATATTTAAAATTTCGAATTTATTCGCAAAAAGATATATAAATTTAAAAGTTTTGCATTTATTAAAAAAAATACAATTTTACTTACTTGAATAAGTAAGTATCAAAATTCTTAGATGAAAGCTAACATTGTAGTAGTCTCCACATTATGTTCCTTAAGTCTTTGCCTGCTGTCAATAATTACTATGTTGTACATACGAAAATATCTCTGCATCTACTCTGTTAACGGCACTATAGAGGCTTTGTATAGCTGCCTTTAAGCAAAGTTAAGGTAGCAGCATTTCGTTGCAATTAAAATCTGTATAACATCAACAGGAGTATCTTGATGGACTATTGTAAGTAGCTGAAATTCCTTTGACTAGTGCTCAAGAGACGTTCTTAAATCTACTAAATAGTTCCATAAAACTTGATGGTTGATTTTTACAGTTAGATTTTAAAGTTCGACTGTAGGACTGACAAACTGTCCTACAGTCGTGACCTACAGGGTCCCTGTAGACTACGTCCCTGTCCTACAGGATGAAAATTCGGAGCAAATCCAAAGGAGAGTGAGATTTCACGGTTAAAGACCACGGATGGTCGTAGCTAAGTAATTATGTTAATAAATTATTGCTATTATTACCGCCGAGTTTTCACCGAAAAGTAGTAAAAAAAATAGTTTTTGCATTTTCTCGCTCATATAGGCAAATTTCGCAATTATTCGCATCTATTCCGTAAATACGAAAATTACGTATCCCTAATTATGAGTTTTGATTCGATTTTTTTCAGATTCCGACAGAATATATGAACAAAAAATGCCTCTATGTCATTAAAAGCAAAGTAATCAAGTTTAATGGATGTTCTGCATAGCATTACTATTTATTAGAAATATGTAGGTAATGGGAAATGTTATCAACTTCAGAAGGCTTTTGTTGAGGAGTTTTCCTTATTTTATTAAATAATTCCTTGTATTTAGTATCGTGGGTTCGACATTTTTAGTGGAACTGATGACGGATTAAAAAATTAGCAATCTCATGATTCTCCGAAATTAAACTTGTTAATAAACGGTAATCAAAACATTGAAAAAAATATAATTTATAAACAGGAGTAGGAAAATTTTTTAGCAATATGCCATTTTCAGTAATTTGAGTTTTTGAAATTCAAGATAAAAGGACTAAGCTATTTAACAAATCACAAAAAGGAAATGTAAAATATGTAAATCCTTAATATTCAATTGGTTTCTTTCTTCGTCATACCTGAAGAGTACTAAATCTAAATATGTAAATCCTTAATCGTTAAATATGTAATCGTTAATATATTTATAATATCCTTAATATAAATATGTAAACCTTAATATATCTAAATATGTAAAATATGTAAATCTTTATTCAATTAGTTTCTTTCTTCGTACTTTTATGGTATTTCGTATCATATCATTAACTTTACGAAAACATAATCAATAAAAAAAAATTCTCTCATTGTGATAAATGATACCTGAAGAGTACTAAATCTAAATATGTAAATCTTCAATATAAATATGCAAAAAAAGTAATATTTAATATATTTATAATATCCTTAATATAAATATGTAATCCTTAATATATCTAAATATGTAAAATATGTAAATCCTTAAAATTCAATTGGTTTCTTTTTTCGTCATTTTATGGTATTTCGTATCATATCATTAACTTAATGAAAACATAATCAATAAAAAAATTCTCTCATTGTGATAAATGATACCTGAAGAGTACTAAATCTAAATATGTAAATCCTTAATATAAATATGTAAAATATGTAATCGTTAATATATTTATAATATCCTTAATATAAATATGTAATCCTTAATATATCTAAATATGTAAAATATGTAAATCTTTAATATTCAATTGGTTTCTTTCTTCGTCATTTTATGGTATTTTGTATCATATCAGTAACTTTACGAAAACATAATCAATAAAAAAAATTCTCTCACTGTGATAAATAATACCTGAAGAGTACTAAATCTAAGTTGATCATTGCAAATCGTTTACAGTACATATTTCCAGTCGGAATGAACTAAAATGACACCCATAATCATAGTAACTCCATGTACTTGTAATAACAGCCAATTTCTTAATATAATTATTACTTAATGACTCATTTATTGATTACTATTATAATGTTAACAAATTATAATAATTAAAAATAATTAAATGATTTTATCTGATTCAGACATTGATATGACCATAGAAAAGGAAAACCCTCCGTGTAAAATTGAAAGCAAAAAAAAAGCTTAATGGACACAATTTCTGCAATCTTCTGTACTCACAGGGCAAATTCCCATTCTTTCTAGAAATGTATTAACTGTCTCTAGGCACGTTTATTAACTCTCATTAAACCTCTCTGTAATCTCTCTCTGTACATCATTCAAAGTCATTCCGGGAGCAGACAATTCTACGATTCCCCGAGATCGTGCAGTGTCCATGACGTTATCTATTTGCGAAATCTCTCGAAGAATCTCACACCTCATTTGGAGATCTGTATCTGGAAGAGGGGCTCTAATTTTCAGCGAAACAATGAGAAAGGTGTTGAAAACGAAAGTCGTAATTAAGAGTAATTGATCATAATTTGAGACATTAAGAGGTGTTGCGGTAACTTTTTTTTTTTGAAAAAAGGTATGTTTAAAAGTGACCGTGTATTTGAAGCATGAATAGAGACGTTAAGTGGAATAATGAATAGCAGTTTTATTAAGATGTTTAACTTTTATTTAATGATCTGCAGTTAAGGCGTTTAAGAGCAGGGTTTTTATACATAGGTTCACACTTTTTGCCTTTTATCCAATATTATTACTGAAGGTAGATAAAAACAGGTATTAAAATCTAGTTTTTTTATATAGCCTTTTTTCTTGATTTAGCTCTCAACATGAAACAATGCCCAGAGAATATCACGCCTTTGTCCTACTTAACTGACTCTAAAAAACGTAGATTGAGAGTAACACTACCTCCAAACAAATAATACAATATTAAGAAATTTTAATCACCTTCAATTGAAGATTTATACTGGCAACGAAGACTATGATTCCCATTTTCATTAGAAAAATACTAAAAAATTCGCGCCTTTTCGCTACCATACATAGATGAATAATTCTCATAAGAAGATCATTATTGTCTTTGCTGTGCAAAGGGTTTTAGGTCCAAAATGGACTAAAATGAGTTATCAAACCAGGCATGTTTGGAAAATTAAGGGCTACTGCAGTGTACAGAAAGTTAAGTCCAATTGCACTCCTAAATATTTTTATTCATCAAGGAAAATTTGGGATATGTGAAACAAAACAAAAATATGTTAGTGTTAAGGGGGTTATGTCCCAATCAAGGACTTAAACACTCTTTACTCATCAAAAATAAAATTGGAAAAATTTACTTTAAAAAAATTTAAACTGAAAAGAACTGACTTTACAAAAGCCGTTTTTTTTTCAATCTCGTTTTTCTCAAAACTACGATTTTGGACTTGACACTCTTTACACTGCAAACACAAATTAGTAACTTTTCCTCGCACTCTTTTTTTCAGTTTCAAACATTGCTGAATATACGATGCTAATCGCAGCTTATGTTCCTTTCCTGAAATATAAATTTTGAAATTTGGAATTTTTCACACTTACTCATAGAAGGACGATTCTGAAAAGCGAGGAATGCCAGCAACATTTTTTCTGGGGTAAATAATTTGATATTCGGAATTTTTCAGCAGTGTGGTTTTTTACATTCAGAAACCGCGGAATCCAGGACCTTATCTTTTTAAAGATGACTAAATTTTTTCTACAGATGTTAAATGTCCCTTTTATGCAATATAAAGTATAAAATCCATATATCTTATCAAATATTTAATATTTCATACTGTTACTGTGTGTCTGTATGACTTTTCCATCAATAACTGTCTACTTATTTAACTTCCACTACGAACGAATATTTCTCTTTCTTTCCAACTTACTATCTGCGTATTTATTGGCTTTTCGTGCGAACAAACGCTCAAATACTAGAAAACACTTTTTCATTGATATCGGTTACTCAGCTCGCATTTCTCGTGTGTTTAGATTATATGGTTGTAACATTTATTTAGGTCCCGAAAACTTAAAAAATTTCCCAGAAACACATAATTTTTTAAAAAATCTACAGCAGAATTTAAATTTGGCTACTAGAATTTACTGCAGATTTTTTTATGGACTAATTTTAACTGCAAACTATTTGAGGGAATTTCTATTGTAGACTAATTTTTATTGTGGATATTAGGATGCTATGTGTTTCCATTTTTGTGTATAAGGTTAGTAGTAAAATTATATACATTTCAAATTGTTCCAATCTTTTACGAAAACTTATTTATAAAGTTATCTCTACAGCGAACTCTATCATATATCTCTTTGCTAACATCCGAAAAAAGGGTTAGTTTCCTTCCAAATATACCATGTTCGGCCGTGGCGGCCTTGTGGTAAAGCTCGGTGCTGAGGGTGCTCAGATCGAATCCCGGTGAAGCGCCACTAAAATGCCTTCGTTCATGTCGTTTCTTCATAGGGGATAATGTTGGCTCGCTTATATGGTGCTCCCATATTAAAATAGCCAGCAAAACTGCGGTGAATTATAGGCGAATGTCTTCATGACAAGTGCCTCCGCACTGGTTTTTTTTTATTAAAAAAAATTCCTGTTCTCCTTCCCCTCACCACCACACCTTTTTTTCATAAAAGTAATCCTTTATAGGAAACTCCTTTATTATAAACAAACTTTTACATGATTTGCCCCAGTTTCTCCTATACATCATCTCTTCGAAGCCTTGGCTGTATAGGAATGCTAACTTCGTTCAAGATCAACGTAAATAATTTAATTTCGAGAATAAAAGTTTTCATATGAAATAAACCACCAATTAATTTTATATCAGCGCGATTCATTAAATTAATGCCAGTTTAAATGTCTTATTTAAATGTCAGTATTTTCTCCCTGCACTGTCAATGAAGGTATTTATCCCTCAACGTCTATCGCCCACCTTCCTTTTAACGTCTGGGAAAGACGGATTTATCTCATCTTTCAGTCTCTCCCATTATCTGTGTTTTTTTCGTAACGTCTTTTACCTGCTTGCAAACAAAATGCCCCTGCTTCCTCACTCCGAAGTCAAGGGATTATGTTACCAATAATTTGGTTTTATACCAATGTAGATAATTTTATTTCAGGAATGTTTTTAAATTTGAGTCGTCAAATTGTAATCGATTTTCGGTCAAAATAGTCTAATCAACAAGAAACTGAAGTCTCGTTAAAATAATTTAATCTTTTACATTTCATAATCTTTTTCCATCGACATCCGGCATAGACCATCTTTTTCAATTTCCAAAACGATGGTTTTCTCAACTTCCAGTTGATCCAATTATCTGCATATATTCGTCTTTTTTTTTTTTTTTGTATCACATTTACCTGCTTATTTTACTAATAAACCCTTTAATGGCCATACTTCATCAGTTCGATGTCAAGACTGCGCGTTACTGAAAATTTGGTTCAACAGCATTACGAATAGTTTTTCACTAAAGCCTTTTCAAATTTATTAAATCAATATTTTAACCAATTTTTAGTTCAAATAATTTAATTAAGGGAAAAACTCATCCATTATTCAAATAATTCAAACTTTTATACTGCATTGCATTTATGGATGCCTTTTCGACAGAATCTGTCGTAGACCATCTTTTATAATTTCCGAAACGATGGTCTTCTCTTCTCTTTCAAACCCTTTCTATTACCCAGATTTTCCTTGTCATTTTTGAAAAGTCGTTTGCCTGCTTTTAGGGTTAACAAACCGTATTTTATCACTTAAAAGTCAAGACAATAAATATGTTACTCGTTCATCTGCAGTAAAAAAAAATTTAGTACCCCCATTTTTTCAAAAATGTATTTAATCAATGTTTTAAAATAATTAATAAATTTAATTAATGAAAAAGTAAGTTTTATTTAAATAAATTGAACTTTTATGCCGCATTATCAGTGAAAAAACCTTTCCATCTATCATGTACCATACCTTTTAGTTTCCGAATCGATGGTTTGATAGCTCTTCTTTCGTAACCTGATACATTACCTTTTTCCCCCGTCATTTTTGAAATGCCATTTGCTCGCTTTTATTGGCTGACAAACCGTATTTCGTCACTTCACAGTCAAGACAGTAAAAATGTTACTGATTCATAAGTATTATAAAAAGTTCTATTTCACGATTAAAAAAATATAATTAATATTTTAAAATAATAAATAAATTTAATTAATGAAAAGTAAGTTTCCTTTAATCGTCGTTTATGCCGCACTGTCATTGAAGATATTTTTACATCTGTCGTGGCCTATCCCTTTTAATTTCCGAGTTGATGGTTTTATATCTCTCTCTTTTCCAAATTCATCCCATTACCCATTTACAGTCGAACCCCGTTATAACGAACCCGGTATATAACGAACTCCCGTATATAACGAACGAAAATTTTGATCCCGCCGTTTTCCTATTGTATTTAATGCTAATTTATCCTTTTTTAGCGAACCTCCGAAATCTTAAGAATCGGCTATAACGAGCCTTTTTTTTTCAGTCGACAACTGAATTTCTTTTTTAATTTTTAAACTTTTTAAGAATGTTGAAGGTACAACGAATGTTGAAGAAGCAAAGAATGCTGAAGAAGAAGAAGATGATGAAGATTTACCTATCGCGATGTGGATAGAAAATCACAAAATTTCATCATTCTCAGGTTGTGTTCGAAACATGCGATAATGAAGTCATTACATGTGAAAATCCGACTGATGAAGATATTTTGGAAGAAATTAAAATGAATCATTCTGAAATCGAAGATTCTGCTTCTGATGCTGATGAAGAGGAGCACATAAATGACGAAACCCCCACCATCTCAGATGCTACAGCAGCGATGAGTGTAATTAATAAGTTTTCGTCTACACAAACAGTGGAAGAAAGAGTGTTGGAGTCATTTGATGCATTGGACAAAGAAATTAATAAAATATTTTTGAAATCGGCTTCACGTCAGCAGAAGATTACAAATTATTTCTTTATCAAAACAGTGAGCAACAATTAAAGGTAAAATTAATTTATTTCCATTCGTCTTCATTTTTAGTTAATTTAATTAGTATTCCGTCAGTTTAATGTAATCGATTTTAGTCATTTTAATTCCTTATTGATCATTTTTAGTAGATTTTATCATTCTTTTAATACATAATTTTTTAATATGCATAGCAACTAATGAGTTATACATTTTGTGAACTCTAACATTTTTCTTAACTGTTCGGACATAGCGAACTACCGGATACAGCAAACAAAACCTTTGGTCTCTTGAAGTTCGTTGTAACAAGGTTCGACTGTATTTCCATCATTTTCGAAATGCCTTTTTCTTGCTTCTTTTGGCTAACAAACTGTATTTCATCTCTTAAAAGTCAAGACAATAAATGTTTGGTTGATCAGCAAAATAAAAAATTTTGTTTCACGATTCAGCATTTTAAAATAATTAGTATATTTAATTAATGGAAAAGGAATTCTTCCTCTAAATAATTCAATCTTTTCTATTGTATTGTCCGTGAAGAAAAATATTTTCCCATCTGCCATGGACTGTACCTTTTAATTTCCGAATCGACGATTTGTATCTCTTCTATCATAACCTACCCCATTACCTATATTTTCCCATCATTTTGAAGAAAAAAAATTGACTAACATTTAAAAATAATTTTAAATGTAATTAATCCAAAAAGTAATGTTTCCTTTAAACAATTCAATCTGTTATAACGCATTATAAGTTAAGATACTTTCCCAGCTGTCGTTGACCGTGCCTTTTAATTTCCGAAACGACGATTTTATATTTGTTCTTTCCCAAGCCATCCAATTAACATATTTTTTAATCATTTTCGAAACGCCTTTTGCCTGCTTTTTTGGCTGACAAACCATGTTTCGTTACTTCTCAGTCACGATAATAAATATGCTTAAGGTTGATCAGCAATATAAAAAATTTTATTTCTCGATTTTTTCAAAAATTTTACTAATCAACATTGAATAAATTTATGAATTTAATAAAATAATTAATAAATTTAATGAATGAAAAAGTAAGGTTCCATGTAAATCTTTTCTACCTCATTGTCAGGGAAGATACTTTCCCATCTGCCGCGTACCGTACCTTTTAATTTCTGAATCGACGGTTTAGTATCTCGGAACACAACCCATTCATTACCCATAGTTTTCTTGTCACTTTCGGAACGTTTTTTGCCTAACTTTTTGGCTTACAAGCGAATATTTCATCACTTCACAGTCAATACAATAAATATGTTCCTGGTTCATCAGCAACATATAAAGCTTTATTTCCCAATTGTTTTAAAAATTTATTTAATCAGCTTATCAAAACAATT
This sequence comes from Dolomedes plantarius, assembly GCA_907164885.2. Classification (NCBI taxonomy): domain Eukaryota; kingdom Metazoa; phylum Arthropoda; class Arachnida; order Araneae; family Dolomedidae; genus Dolomedes; species Dolomedes plantarius. Next base: position 37,488,223 of record OU015491.1, read on the forward strand.
AATAAATTTAATTAATTAAAAAAGGTAATGTTTCATGTAAATCTTTTCTACCGCATTGTCAGTGAAGATACTTTCCCATCTGTCACGGACCGTATCTTTTAATTTCCGAATCGACGGCTTTGTCTCGGAAACCATCCAATCATTACCCATGGTTTTTCCGTCACTTTTGAAATGATTTTTTCTTATTTTTTTGGCTTACAAACCATATGTCATCATTTCACAGTCAATACAATAAATATGTTACTGGTTCATCAGCAACATAAAAAGCTTAATTTTATAAAAAAAATTTTAATCAGCAATTTAAAAATAATTAATAAATTTAATTAATCAAAAAATTAATGATCCTTGTAAATCTTTTCTACCGCATTGTCAGTGAAGATACTTTCCCGTCTGTCGCAGACCGTACCTTTTAATTTCAGAATTGGCAGATTTATATCTCGGAACCCATACCATTACCCATGGTTTCCTCGTCATTTTGGAAACATCTTTTGACTAATTTTTTGGCTCACAAACCATATTTCATATCTTCACAGTCAGTACAATAAATAGGTTAACTGTTTCTCCAGAAAACATAAAAAGTTTTATTTCCCATTTTTTTTAAATATTTAATCAGCAATTTAAAAATAATTGATAAATTTAATCAAAATAGAAATGTTTCATGTAAATCTTTGCTACCGCATTGTCCGAGAAGATACTTTCCCATCTGTCGTGGACCGTATCTTTTCATTTCCGAACCGAGTTTTTTTTTATTTTTTTATCTCGGAACACATAGTTTTTTCGACACTTTGGATTTGCCTAATTTTTTGGCTTACAAACCATATTTCATCTTTTCACAGTCAGTACAATAGATATGTTACTGTTTCCCCACCAAACATAAAAAGGTTTGTTTCCCATTTTTTTAAAAATTATTTAATCAGCAATTTAAAAATAATTGATAAATTTAATTAATAGAAATGCTTCATGTAAATCTTTGTTACCACATTGTCGGTGAAGATACTTTCCCATCTGTTGCGAACCTTATCTTTTAATTTCCGAGACGAGGGTTTTATATCTCGGAACCCACCCCATCATTACCCACAGTTTTTCAGTCACTTTCGAAACGCCTTTTGCCCAAATTTTTTGGCTTACAAACTATATTTCATCTTTTCACAATCAGTACAATAAATATGTTACTGTCTCTCCAGCAAATATAAAAAGTTTTATTCTTTTTTTTAAAAATTATTTAATCAGCAATTTAAAAATAATTAATAAATTTAATTAATCAAAAATTAATGTATCATGTAAATCTTTGCTACCGCATTGTCAGTGAAGATACTTTCCCATATGTCCTGAACCGTATCTTTTAATTTCCGAGACGAGGGTTTTATATCTCGAAACCCATCCCATCATTACCAACAGTTTTTCCGTCACATACGAAACGTCTTTTGCCCATTTTTGGGATTACAAACTATATTTCATCTCTTCACAGTCAATATACAATAAATATGTTACTGGTTTATCAGCAACATAAAAAGTTTTATTTCATAAAAAAATATTTAATCAGCAATTTAAAAATAATTAATGAATTTAATTAATCAAAAATTAATTTATCATGTAAATCTTTGCTACCGCATTGCAAGCGAAGATACTTTCCCATCTGTTGCGAACCGTATCTTTTAATTTCCGAGACGAGGGTTTTATATCACGGAACCCATCCCATCATTACCCACAGTTTTCCCGTCACATACGAAACGTCTTTGCCCATTTTTGGGTTTACAAACTATATTTCATCTCTTCACAGTCAATATACAATAAATATGTTACTGGTTTATCAGCAACATAAAAAGTTTTATTTCATAAAAAAATATTTAATCAGCAATTTAAAAATAACTAATAAATTTAATTAATCAAAAATTAATGTATCATGTAAATCTTTGCTACTGCATTGTCAGTGAAGATACTTTCCCATATGTCCTGAACCGTATCATTTAATTTCCGAGACGAGGGTTTTATATCTCGAAACCCATCCCATCATTACCCACAGTTTTCCGTCACATACGAAACGTCTTTTGCCCATTTTTGGGTTTACAATCTATATTTCATCTCTTCACAGTCAATATACAATAAATATGTTACTGGTTTATCAGCAACATAAAAAGTTTTATTTCATAAAAAATATTTAATCAGCAATTTAAAAATAACAAATAAATTTAATTAATCAAAAATTAATGTATCATGTAAATCTTTGCTACTGCATTGTCAGTGAAGATACTTTCCCATATGTCCTGAACCGTATCTTTTAATTTCCGAGACGAGGGTTTTATATCTCGAAACCCATCCCATCATTACCAACAGTTTTTCCGTCACAAACGAAACGTCTTTTGCCAATTTTTTTGGTTTACAAACTATATTTCATCTCTTTACAGTCAATATACAATAAATATGTTATTGGTTCATCAGCAACATAAAAAGTTTTATTTCATAAAAAAATATTTAATCAGAAATTTTAAAATAATTAATAAATTTAATTAATCAAGAATTAATGTATCATGTAAATCTTTCCTACTGCATTGTCAGTGAAGATACTTTCCCATATGTCCTGAACCGTATCTTTTAATTTCCGAGACGAGGGTTTTATATCACGGAACCCATTCCATCATTACCCACAGTTTTTCCGTCACATACGAAACGTCTTTTGCCCATTTTTGGGTTTACAAACTATATTTCATCTCTTCACAGTCAATATACAATAAATATGTTACTGGTTCATCAGCAACATAAAAAGTTTTATTTCATAAAAAAATATTTAATCAGCAATTTAAAAATAACTAATAAATTTAATTAATCAAAAATTAATGTATCATGTAAATCTTTGCTACTGCATTGTCAGTGAAGATACTTTCCCATATGTCCTGAACCGTATCTTTTAATTTCCGAGACGAGGGTTTTATATCTCGAAACCCATCCCATCATTACCAACAGTTTTTCCGTCACAAACGAAACGTCTTTTGCCAATTTTTTTGGTTTACACACTATATTTCATCTCTTCATAGTCAATACACAATAAATATGTTACCGGTTCATCAGCAACATAAAAAGTTTTATTTTCCAATATTTTTAAAAAATTATTTAGTCAGCATTTAAAAATAATTAATAAATTTAATTAGTGAAAAAGCTCGGTTCTACGCAAATCTTTTGTATCGCCTCGTCAGTGAAGATACTTTCCCATCTGTCGCGGACCGTCGTGCCTTTTAATTTCCGAATCGACGGTTTTATATCTCGTAACCCATCCCATTACCCATATTTTCGCAACGCCTTTTATCGGCTTTTTGTGCTAACAGACTTGCGCGCCGCTCACCATTCAGTGCCCCTACTTCATCACTTCGATGGCGAGGAGAGGCTCTCCGATACTGTCAATTTGTCATTCCTAACCACCATTTATGCTTCGGCGGCATGAGATTTGTAAGTTTTGCGGAAACCGATTCAGCTCCTGGGGGAAACTGAAAAATCCCCACCAACGTCAACATGGCGATTAGTATAGGCATTACCCCATTCATGTAATTCTTCAGTAGTAAAAGATTTTGGGGGAGGGGAGGGGTAGAAAGTACATGATCTTCCAGTTTTCTAATGAAAAATCTCAGACGGGGGTTAAGAGAACTTTTCGAACAGGAAAAGCAGAGGGTAGAGAGAGAGATAGGCAGGTGTTCTGTTTTCTTTTTCTTTTTTTTCGAAAGGTCACCCGGGAGGATTTCTAACCCTTTTTTATCAATCTGCGGAAGTGAACAGCCGGAAGTAGACAGTACTTCTAAATGCTGATTGGCTGTTGAGATGAGCCTATGGTAACCAAAGGCGGGTCCGAGTGGGGGAATGCGAGAAGGGGACAGCAATGAGTTAAATATTATTTAAAACTTGATTGCTGTGAGAAATACCCATCCCTCAACCAATGTCATTACGACGCGTCTGAGCATGATGAATAACGATGCGTCCAAAAAATAACACAGAACCCATATTTTCATGATGGCAAATGTATTAACGTCGTATATATTTATATATATTTATATATATATATATATATATATATATATATATATATATATATATATATATATATATGTGTGTATATATATATATATATATATATTTATATATATATATATATATATGTATGTATATATATATATATATATATATATATATATATATATATATATATATATATATATATATATATATATATATATATATATATATGTGAAATGTCATAGCAATAAACACAGCAATATTTTTATATTACATACATATATATATATATATATATATATATATATACACACACATACATACACTTTTAGTTACTTTTGAGATTAATTAAATTCCATTCTATATGTTATTACAGAAAAATTCAACAATATTTCAAGACAGAACTCTTTCACATTAATAAGGAGAAAGTGCTAAAATAATTTGTATAAATCGTCAGTATTTAGTTTTATTATATTAATTTGTTCATGATCATGTGCCATTTTTAGATTTTTTTTTCTTTTATCTGTACGTGCTTTTGAAGTTTAATGAGTAACAATAATGCTAACAAAAAACTTTAACTCTAAAATTTGAATAAAAAGTGTGAAAGAAAAACAAAATACAAGAAAAGAATAAGGATTACGTTAGACATGGTGCGGACATCGGAAATTTAACATTAATCGGATGATATGTATCTATTCATATAAGCTACAAAGTTTAAATTGGGCATGAGAAAGCGAGTAAGGGGTGCACGAGATATTGAACAGAAGGGTAGAACATTAAGCTGAGTCGGTATTAGTACTACAAAATTTAGATTTGGTATTTTATAAAAAAGGGGGAAGGGTTTAGGACCAGAAAAAGAAGGATTTAAATCAAAGGTGACATAGCTTTAAAATTAGTTTATGTTTTACGCTTATTCGTTTATGCTGAATTCTAATACAATTTTTAATAACTGACACTTTCATTTGTTTCTTAATCACAATATTATCACGTGGTAATTCCCTTCACAAAATTGATGTAACTTTAAGATAAGTTTATGTTATCTTTGAAGCCCGGTATAAAGGGCTTAAGTCAAAACCAGTAATTTTTAGACATTTGCTAGTATTGACAAAAAAAATATTTTGACTGGTATGAAAGGCTTAAGTCTATCAATTTTGTATAAAAAATTAAATTTTTTTGTACAAAAGACTCAAGTCGAAATTATAGTTCAGCAATTGGTATAAAAGCCAATAACTTAGTATATTTAAATCACTGTTCTTGACTTAAGCCGTTTATACCGGCATCAAAGTTATATGCTTATTCGTATATGCTGAAAGCTCGTACTATTTTAATAACTGATACTTTTACTTGTTTTCTAATCACAATATTATCGCGAGGTAGTTCACGTCACAAAATTTATTATTAAACAAATAAAGCTATTTTAACGTAGGATTACGTTCCTCAAGAACGGTTATAATTTTGGCAGCGCACCAAACCCAGTAGCAGTAAACAGTTAAACATAAAAGTACCAAAATGCGCTAAAAAAAAACAAGTAGTAAGCAACGATAAGTAATCCTACGTTAATAACCCGCGGTAGTTTCATCAGAAGAGACTACCTGAAATTATTTTTTCTGTTAATTACGTTCTAAAAATCCCCATATATGTCAACATTTTATGCAGCTAATGCATAAAAATTCGGTTTGATTTCTAATAATTATGTTTGATTAGGCTAAAAGTTGATAGCTGAGAAAATATTGTTTAAAATAAAAATATTCCGACCGTTTTCAGTAACATTACAAATGGTAACAACTAAAAAGACCTAAAATGGAACTACGAGTGAAAGATATAAAAGGAGAGGCAAAAAATACGGACTTGCGGTAAATTCTCATGCCAGTATCATCCAACTACTAACTATAATTTATGGAAAATTATGACTTACAGACACTTGTGAAAAAAAAATGACGCAATTAAAATCTCAAAATGCAAATTCAGGACTACGTAGTCGACAGCAGTGCCAGTATTTAGGGCTATAAAGATAAGGGGTGAATACCGAAAAAGTTGTAATAAGAAGACAAATGAATAACAAAAAATTTCGCTGCAACGCCGATTTCTGCAGAAAATTCACTTCTCCCTTCTTTAATGTGACCTCCATCCTGGTGAACGACACATATCATCCTGAACACTACGTTCTCAACGGCCGAGCGTAACATGTCACCAGGAATGTTCATCACAGTCCGGGATATGTTGTCCTTTAGGACCGCCAAGTTAGAGACTCCATAAAGATACCTTGGACTACCTTGTAAATAACTCCACAGAAAGATGTCACATGAGTTAGGCCCGGGGACCGAGGTGGTCATGCAAGTGAATAAAAGCGACTAATGACCCTTTCTTCTGTAAAGCGATGGCGCAAGAGATTCCGCACCGATCTTTATAGCCCAAAATACTGGCGCTGCTGTCGACTACGTAGTCATGAATTTGCATTTTGATATTTTACTTGCGTTTTAAGCAAATTATCGGTTGCGCCGACAACAGCGCCACATCTTCCCCTATCGGCGACTTTGGGAACTTTTTGTTTTTCAAAGTAAACACTTTCTCGTGTCGTCCATAGTCCCTCTATCAACTTTGGCTAAATTCCGGCTGATAAATCGCGCTGCAGGTGGTTCTGAGTAGTGTCAGTTTACTAAAAATCCCCCTGTACATAGACCACATTCTTATGTAATTAAACATCTTCATAACTGAAGTGGAGTTAAAAGGTTAGAACAGTTAAATTAAGAAGTTACGTAGTATGTGTTTTTTTTTTCACTTTTTTTGGATGGATAAATTTTTTTGGAGTTATGAGGTTTGAAAGAGTTGTACAGGGACCATAAACCAATGCAATAGCACGAAAATCCCTAAATTGTATTTTTTGGCGTTACGGGGTTTGTTAATTAGGCCAACGATATGCTGTTTAGTAACATCATACAATACAACCTCTTTTTCAAATTAATCATTAAAAGATTTTTACTCATACTAAGAGTTTCGTCACTATTATTTCTAACATTAGACAAAATAATATTCAGGTTTTCATTATTTTTTTAAACTAAAAACTCAGTGCTGTCAAAGAACTTTTCAGGGACTCTTTTAGATGTTTAAAGACCCTATAAAGGTCAATTTTTGACCTTTCGTTTTGGAGAAAAAGCAATGTTCTCTAAATGTAGTCAGGGCATTTATGAAATGCTTCCCTATAGTTTCATCTACTTAAAAATACATATAATTTATTATTTTATTTAAAACATTCAAATACTATTTTGTATTTGAATGCTTAATATGTTAGAGGTTTCAAAGTGAACCGCATTTAAATCAAGGAAATGCAACGTTATCTTACAAATTTGGCAGGAACTCCCCTGATAGTTCAGCATAACCTATGACGGCATTACTGTGAATATGTATATCCAAGAAATATTTCAAAATCATTAACTGTATTATGGTGAACAGTTGAAATTTATTTCTTTTAACGAAATGATCATCGCCACCAACATTGACTATTATAATCTTTATGTTTTTGTTTTTTACATGAACATATACTTACTCTACCTGCAGTGCAGACGAACCTAAGGTCTGACTGCTGAACTAAAAACTGAAAAAAAAAATTTTTCAAAATAAATAAATAAAATTTTTAAAAAAATTTAGAAATTAAATTTTTTTTCTGTTGCTATTATATAAAAATCTTCTAATTCACCACCACTCCAGGTTACCTACTCAAATTTAAATCAAAAGCATACCTTCAAAAAAAAAAAAACCAAACACTAAGAAGCTTTTTTTAGCATAAAAAAACAGCAAAAAATAATAATAAAATAATAATCATTTTAATAATAATAATGATAATAAGTACATTTAAGGACTATGGAAACCCTATATGCTATATTTATTAAATTTATTGTCCTGAAACCTGACTGAAATATTTATCAAATTATACTTCAGACTAGTGATACTACAGAAGCAAAGCGTAGCCCCCCCCCCCCCCCCCCCCCGCCCTGAATACTTCTTCATTAATTAGTTCTTAAGCATTTCTTAAAATTTTAAGCCACTACGTTTAGATTGTAAACGCTTGAATAATAAATATGTGTAATTTT
>OU015491.1:37498809-37591309 GCA_907164885.2 Dolomedes plantarius
GCATTCTACTTATCAAGGTAAAAATCAATCACTTGCATTAATAAAGCCTAGTTCTGACTTTTAACAGGGTTGCTGCTAGGTAATTATCTAACACTTCACCTGGACTCTAAATTGCATTTCACATCAGCTATTCCAACTGAAAACATAAAAACCTTCGACCTTGCAGATGCAAAAATTGATCCTCACGTCACATAATTATCACCCTTAAAAAAATCGTTCATCTTCCATTCCCCTTCCACCCTTGAGCATAGAACTAAGGGGGAGTTCGATTGATAGCCATCCAAAACCAAAAAAGAAAACTTACGAAAAGAAAGGCGAGCCGTTTTACATCTGACTCGCTATAAATAAGCACATCTTCAGAGTAAATAATTTTCAATTGTTTCAACAGGAAACGTCTATCTAACCGAGGGATTTTTCTTTTAGATTTTTCTTTTTTTTTAATAATAAACGCAAGCGTCCTTATACAAGAACTTGAAAGATAATAAGGCTGATTTGTAGGTATAAATATTTGTGGTAGGGGTACAATTAATCGTTTTATTCAGAATGTCTACCTTCAAGGAAAAACATTTTGTTATACATCATAATTAATCATCAGTATGTAAGAACAATCATATCTATTCTAATATACTTGTGACATAGCTATTTACCATTAACTAAATACCAAAACACATCGATGAAAATATAATTGTTCAAGCATATAGAAGTTTAAAATGGATTCAAAACTTTACACAGCAACTCAAATCAATAGTGTGTAGGGTAAAGGTGAATTAAAGTTAGTAACCTGTGCATCCTGCACACACATTAACGGGTCGAATCGAGGAATTTGGAGTCATAAATGTCAAAGCTGGAGCAAAAGTTAAAATCATTTTTAATATGATTAATTTCATTACATTAAATGCTCTTTGTTAAAACTTAACATCATTAGCTTTTTGCTACTTTATCCATCCTATTAAGACAGTATAAACATTTTCTTACTGTCATGTAAAATTAGCCCTACTCCTAGAGGGAGACTTTAGTGTGTGAATTCATGTGAAGTTATTCATATCTTCTTATCTATTTGTTTTAAAATATATGATCTGTTGAAATTTAAGTACCTTGGAAGGAATGGCATTAGAAAAAAAAAAGAGTTTCCGAGTCTCTCCCTTGCAGGGACAGTTCAGCTCGTAGAATACCGGCCTCCTGGTTTGGTGATCCTGGATCATCAGATGGTCGTTACAGGGGAGCCCGAAGTTTGAAAAGAACGGTATAAGGTTGTTAAAAAGGATAAAACAAATAATAAGGCCTAAAAGAGAAAGGAAGAAAATGCGAGGAATGGTATTTGAAAATAGTGAGTTCGCCACATCGCTGGGAGAATATAGCGGTTTGAATACTGGAATTAAGGCCTAGAAAACCAGGTGTGTATCTCAGATTGGAAACAACTTCAGTATAAACTAAAATTATCATTTACAAACGGCAGTTATAAAACAAAGAGTTGAAAGCATTTGAGTCCAGGCACCAAACGACCTCAGCAGTAACGTGATGATTAAGTTAGAATTCAATATCACTGCATAAGAGTAAAGTATAACTTTGCGGTAATTGTCATATACAATCAATACTTTTGATTTATGTCTAAAAAAACCCCTGCGATTTTAACAAGCAACAGCCAGAGACAAATGAACTTCATAAAACTAAAAAACACTCATTTTCACAAAAAGACTGATCACAGAATTTGTTACAGCTGCTGAACTTCACTGTTAAAGACTTTTAACAGAGCCGTGTAAAAAGAAACAAGTACAGTAATACCCCGAAGTTACGCGATAGATGGGACCGACGAAAGATCGCGTAAGTCGGGGTAAAACTTTGCATAGAAATACATATAAATCTTATCTAATTGGGACCACCAACTTACAAAAACCCCAGTTTAAAGAGAAAACATTGTATTAAAATTAAAATATTGTATTGCATATTAATATTATACTTATGTACACGATATAAAAAAAATGTTGATATTTTTAAGAAATACGTCAGACTACTTAAATCCAATGAAGTAGTCTGCCGTATTGATGCTTTTTTTTCTGCTAGGAATTTCTACATAGCAGACTAACATTTTTTGTATTCCCTGCTTTGTCGCGATCACGCGATCTTTAATAGAGTCTATATTGTCTAAAATCTTTCTCAATTGCGCTGAGACCTTCTGTCAAGTTTAAAATTGTCATTAGGTTCTCTTGTGGAATTAGGTCTGTAGTGTCGGACTCTTCAGTGATGCTTCGGTTGCGCATGAGATCATCGACTGTCAGCTCCTCAAGATGAGGATCCAACAGCTCGTTGACATCATCTCGATCGACTTCCATATCTAATTTTCTGGCAAGATCGACAACTTCTTCTATCACACGAGTAATATGATCAGTTTCAGGAGTTTTTTTTTTTCTTCTTCTTCCCCAATGCGGAGGAACTTGTCGTCAAACATTCGCCTATACTACGCCGCAATTTTACTGCCCATTTTATTGCGGGGGCACCATATAGGCGGACAGCATTACCCCCTATGAAGGGACGACACACGAACGGAGGCATTTTTCGTGGCGCGACGCCAGGATTCGATCCGAGCACCCTCAGCACCGAATACCAGCGCGCTGTAACACTGGGCAGTTTCAGGAGCTGAAAGCGGGTAAAATCCAAAATCGCGTAACTCCGATTTCACATAAGTGGGGGTATTACTGTAGTTCATAATGATTTTTAAGTAACAAATGAAAAGTTTTTGATAATCTAGATGGTTGGTTGGTTAAGGGAACGGTAGACCTTTATTTGAGCAAATCTCGTCATTATAATACTGAATGTGTTATTGTAATATATATATATATATATATATTTCTGTAGATTATTAGTAACAAAATATTTTTTTTCAAGTAAAAAATCATTTATGAAGCTTCTACAAAGTAATTTATAATGGGTAATTGTAGTAATAAATTTTAAATCTGTTTTTCTCAAAACAGATTTTTCAAGGTTTTTAGATTTTTCAAATGCTCCATGCTACTTAATTCTTGTTCAAAATTCATGAAATTGATAAGGAAGAATCCTGATGCTGTTTACAAAAAAATTGGGTATGCATTTTACAATTCGACTTCATTAAGGTAGTTAAATTTGATCTATAATATTTTAAAAGGCAAAATTTTAATGAAAATCGGGACGGAATTCAAAAAAAAATCTCTCAAAAATTAACTATTCAAGGGATTAAATAACTGATACCCAGATTTGTTTTTCATACAGTTTAAAGAGATTAAAATTCAAAATCGAGGAAATATCTCAAAAATTAAGTAGCAAGGAGCATTTTAAAATTTTGTTTATAAATTTAAATTTTTTTTAAAATCTTAAAATTTTAATGAGATTGGAAATTTCGTTTAAGGTATTCTATTTATTTATAGTGAAATGTGTATATGTACAAAATTTCGTATCTCTATGATGAAAAGTAAAAAAAGTAAATTTTAATGTCCACCGTTCCCTTAAGAGCGCTACGTTCATTTTGTGTGTGTGTGTGTGTGTGTGTGTGTTAGTTATAATCTAGAACAGGGATATTCTACATGTCGATTGAGATCGACATTGTTGGCCAAATATTTTTTTTCTTTTTTTTTCCCCCAATGCGGAGGCACTTGTTGCGAAGACATTCGCCTTATAAGTTGGCCAAATATAAAACTTGTATAATAAATATATAACACGTATACTTTTGTTGGTTAAAGAGATTTTCTAGAGCATGAGATTCAATCGAAGTCATTGACTATCAGTTGTTCCTGATCTAAGACATAAAAGCGTTTAACTCTTTCAAAAGACTTGTTGATATAACTATTTAAAACACTTCCACTTGTGTTGGACAGAGGGTTTTCCATATGTAAAGTAAAAATAAATAAATAAATTTTTAAAAAATTGCATGTAAAGCTTCTTCTTGTCCTCTCAGTTCAATATTTATTTCCTAAAAATACTTATTATCAGTCAGATCATAACCTTAGAATACTAATATCACTCAAATGATAGCAGATTTCATACCAATTCCTAAAATTAATTTTAGAACACGTTTTTGGAACCTCGCCATAAGACTTTCGGAAGGTGTTTAAGATATTGCAGCTAATGCCTATTCTTTAGCTCGATTTAATAATAAATAGGAACAATGCAAAATAAATAACTAAGCCAGTAATTACTTTTCCTCAGTTCTTTCCCGAAATTTTCTAGTCGCAAGTACCACATTAGGATTTGTATCTGCCTCTCTAATTATCTTTTGCTATGGACCTGACGCAAAGTTTCAGAATCCAGCCCACCCCATTATCAGCGTATTTAAACTATCTCCCAAAAGTGCCTGAAATTTGAGAGCTCATTAAAAAAAGAATCATGAATCCATTTCGCCCAGAGTATTCGCAAAGCGTAGATAAATACCCCATTATATACTATATTTCAAAAATGTGCTACTGAACATCCGATCAATGGCTGATGTAGGTAAGATAGTATCCGTGGCTAGAGATTAATCAGAATAGCATTTAGTAATTTAATGACCTCATGTTTCCTTTTATCTATTCTCTGGATATTGCTCCAAAAAGGTGATCTTTTGATTAATTGCTTGCTTCTTTAATGTATTCCTAGCATACTCAAAGTATTGATATAATAAATTAATGAGGAGTGCACTGTATTAGACACCTCGGAATCAGTCCTGGAGCAATAATTAATCTGAAAGTATCTTGTTAGATCCTGGTAATCGATGTTATCTAGAAATCCATTCCTTCTGCATCATCAAAAATAAAGCTGTGCTAATAAATGAGTTAAAGAAAAAAATGAGCAATAAAAAATTACATAAGAGGAAGGAGGGGCACAGCGGAACCCGACAGGTAACTTAAACATTCCCCAAAAGGCATCTATTAGCACGTACACAGACGCATTTATTTGACAGCAGGTCGTTGCCATGTCAGGATATTAGCTTAATTCAACATTGTATCAGTTAAAACAGAGCAATTCCTCACCATTACTTTTTCTCTGTTTCACATTGATAGGAACTTCTGAGGGTCTCGTTTTGCAACATGTCTCTGCTTACAATGTAAGTAACAAAATGTCAACATTGTATCAGCTAAAACAGAGCAATTCCTCACCATTACTTTTTCTCTGTTTCACATTGATAGGAACTTCTGAGGGTCTCTTTTTGCAACATGTCTCTGCTTACAATGTAAGTAACAAAATGTCAACATTGTAACAGCTAAAACAGAGCAATTCCTCACCATTACTTTTTCTCTGTTTCACATTGATAGGAACTTCTGAGGGTCTCTTTTTGCAACATGTCTCTGCTTACAATGTAAGTAACAAAATGTCAACATTGTAACAGCTAAAACAGAGCAATTCCTCACCATTACTTTTCCTCTGTTTCACATTGATAGGAACTTCTGAGGGTCTCGTTTTTCAACATGTCTCTGCTTACAATGTAAGTAACAAAATGTCAACTTTTAAATATAACTTAAAGGAACAAGTATCCTGAAGAACAACGACAAATATTTAAAATCATCTAAATTTTTCGTATCTTTCTCCTTTAGGATGCACCTTCAGAAAAATAAACTTAAAATAAGCTTATAAAGAGTGGGAAAAGGTTTAAAATGAAAGATAGAAGCTTACATTCAAACAGTCAAAAATCTAAGACAATTACAAGAGATTCACTGTGAAAGGATATGATGGTACATTCTTCAAGATGCAGTTAAAAACTAATTAGCTTAATAGTTAACAGGGATAATATCCGCAACTACATTATCACGAGTTGAAAAGTTTTATATCACTTCAAACATGCATATTGAAATGTTAAACGCGATATTTTCATCCATGAGTAACTGTTACATTACATTATAGCAGATTTATTCATTACGTATAACGCAAAGAAAGATGAAATAGTTTGTTACGACGAGATTTACGAATCCGTGCTACCTGTTTTTCAACACCTATGCGTATGGGATTCCGAATACCTAGAAAATTTTACGATAATAACGACTTTTAATGACAGTTAAACTTAAGTTACTGCACCCTAGGCCGTTAAAATTAAACCAAAGATCTCGAGATAAGGTTTTATAGGCATTTTTACCAATAAAACAAATAAAATTAGTTGTTCACTGATTTGTTCAGTTATTCAAGGGTTTTAACCGATTAATCTCTTGACTGGAATTCGTGAACCGATCGTACTGCTATTTAAACCCAGGGCCCGATTATGAACGCTGGGGGCCCCTGGGCAGATGCTATTTGGGGGCCTCCCCCTTACGAACATTTATAAAAATAAGAACTATCCATGGGCTATACATAGCATTAGAAGTACTAGGTTCATACACCAACGGGATTTTGGGGGCCCCTAGCATAAGGGGGCCCTGGGCCCCGATTTGCCCATGCCCGAAAAGTCTCGATTTACCCATGCGATAAAAAGGCCCTGTTTAAACCACACACACTGACTGATTGATATATATAGTGTGTGTATATATATGTATATATACATACATACATACATATATATATATATATATATATATATATATATATATATATATATATATAGAGAGAGAGAGAGGGGGGGGGGAGGGGCGCAGTGGTCCCAGTTGGCAAGAGCAGCGGGCTAGTGATCTGAAAGTCACTGGTTCGATGCTCGTCGCTGACAAAATCCACTGCTGTGTACATTAATGGCGGCTGGTGTACGTAAAATCTGTCGTGGCTTCAATGTCCTCCAAGTTCTCAAAATTACCTCTGGAGGTGCGGGGTCAAGTGTTCTGGTCTCGTCACTTGACTCGGTTCAAAATTACGGGACTAGTCCTTTGGCCAAGTCGGAACAGGAGCCGCTTATATATATATATATATATATATATATATATATATATATATATATATATATATATATATATATATATATATATAAGTTTCAGACGTTTCCATTTATTAAAAAATAAACTAATAAACATAGGAAATGTGTAATGAAATTCAAGAACATTTGCTTGAAACCAATATTGTTTCATGTATTGAACTATAAGTTATTGAATACCCAGCGAAAACATTCTTAAATTAGCTTATTTTCATAAATTTCGTAATGTTAAGGCGGCGGATCTCACATATCTTCAGTCTAAATGCTAAGCCATGTGGAATTTTCTGTCAGTATTTTTTAATAACAGATTATTAAATGTGTAAATCTGTTTTCAGTAAATGAAAATAGGTTTTTTTGTTTAATGCGCAAGTTTATCAGAAATCTTTTATTTTAAATTAATAATTTTAAAAAACAATTTTAATTTTGTAGCGGCAGACCTTAGTGTTTTAATGACCTGAGATAAATTAAAAATTTTAAAAACGACACACCTTATCACCAGTCTTTTATATAATAAACATACTTCAAAAATATTCCTTTGCTAATTATAGAAAAATACTAAGAAAAGAAATTCTCACAGTTTGAAACTGGTACTGAAGATCTCCTATGTTAACTGATGCATAGCCAAAATAAAACTGAAAGGATTAAGAGAGAATCAGCTTAAAAAATTATAAAGTGTATTTACTCCTCACAGCATAATACAACATGATGCAATAACCAATCCATGACCAAGCGCCTGTCACTTATTCACGTAACGCCTGCGAACAAAGATTGATTTCAACCACCTTAAGAGATTTGTTGAACGACATCACTAAACTGTCAGGGACTGATTTTAATCTTCTTACGAGATCCTCATAGAGTGGCTTAGTTAGGTAATATATATGTACACCCGAATGAGAAATTCCATTTATTTCACCATTTCATATTTTCCCGAAATTTACTTTACTAGCCGCTGCGCGACCAGCATGGTCGCTTTTAGTTTTATATTTTCTTTTGCAAAACAACTCACCTGAAAGTAACAAATGTAAGGAATGTTACCATTACCTGTCATCATAAATATACGTTGTTGAGGGGTATTCTCTATAAGGCTGATTCTAAAACACTGTGATTAAAAAACTGTGAATTTCCATTACTTCAGAACAAAGTTAAAGATAAGACCGAGAAACCAACACCAATGATTTTAAAAATTACACCCCTCTCTGTATGTACTATTTTTCAAAAGTAAGATATCTACACTTTATCATTACATCAAATAAGAAATTGTTGAGAAATTTTTTTCCACTTAAAAAATGGAGTAAAAATTCAGCAAGTACTAAAATATAGTGGGGATTACATCACTCTCTGTATGTACTATTGTTCACAATTCATTTATCTACACTTAATCATATCAAATAATAAATTGTTGCGAAAATTTCTTCACTTATAAAAATGGAGTAAAATTTTCACCACGTGCTGAAAAAAGTGTAGAAAATTAACTATTACTGGCTCTTGGTTGCTATGCCGGCGACGGTTAAGCCTAACTTCGCGATTTTTTAAGCTCTCTTTCACGCCTCTATCTTAATGAATTATTTCTTCTTCGCTTTGTTTCTTGAGACTGTTCCCAAATTTCACTTGATCGTGCAGCTCGCTTTCGAGCATTCCTGATTTCAGTGCGTAATGTTTACATGTGGTAGTTGCAGCCGTTGCCATTCGGAGTGTAGAAATATCGTCGATTTTTGTGCCGCATACCTACGCGTTTTCTATATATAGATTGTCAGTAAAATTGTAAAGAAATTATCTTTAGGCAATTCATACTAAATTATAATCTGGTGTATAGACAGTAAACCCATAATGAAGGTGAAACCTGGTTGAAACTTCTCTTTAACCTGAAAGGTGAAGCTGATGCATTTGTTTGTACTGTCTCTGTTAGCTATACAATGCATTTAGTTATCAGGGTTTGATCCATTTACGATAATTTCCATCAACGCATTAAATCATTGCTGTTATTTTTGTTGTTAAAGTTGTACTGAAAATTAGCTAGCACTGCGTTTTAAAAATGAATTTCAGCTTATCTTGTCACAAACTAATGAAATATGGCTAAACAAAGTGATGTTTTTGATATGCCTCTCGTTAACAAAATACTCATTTTGAAATAAAATCCATTTCGAAGTATCATACCTTAATTTGACAACAACCTTGAGATGAAGGATTAAACGTAAAGTTATTTAATCTAGATGTTCTCTGACAATTATTTTAAAGAACGCAGATTAGTTGTTACGAGGTACAGTTTCAAGCGCAGTTCATTTTATTTGAAACTCATCATCGACGATCAGAAAGTAATTCTCTGCGTGGTTGATGCGGTTACTGATGAAAAATAAATACACTGTAAATTAGACCTCAGATGACTCGTTAGATCTAGTGATACTAACTGTATATCATTACGGTAAAAAAGGGAATGAGAATGTAGATTTCAGTTTTACGATAAATAATACATTACTTTGTGTATCCTGTTGTAACATTGCATTTCATTGCCCAACAGGGAAGAATATTTTTCCACTTTTTAAAAAACTAATTATTTATAAATTATTAGGCATGAAGTTCTAAAAATATTTTTTCTTTTAACTTTGGAGTTGACAGACAATATTTTAGAGTAAAATAGGTTTCTTCGACATTTTAAATGCATCTCTTAAATTATTTTTACCCTTTTTATCTTTCACATAAAACAAGAAGTTTTAAATTAGCTGATTTCCTGTCACTGAGGATATTCAGTAAAGTTATATCTAATCCCAAGAATTTTGACTGTCATCTAGAACATATAAAACTTCCTGAAAAAAAGTAAAATATAGCTCTTTCTACCATCATAATCTCCCGAAAATATGTCTTGACAGATGTAACTAATCCCATAAAATTCCCAGTAGAGGTAGTCTCTTGCAAGTTTCAGTACTTTCCACTCAAGAGAAAGAGAATTTTATATTATATTTCTATGATGAGAAATTTACCAATAATATTCATCTCAACCACTGGCAGCTTGGAGCAAGCTTGTTTATCACAAGTCTAAGTTTTATGGCCCATTATTGCTCTTAAATATTTTGAAATGAAATAGTAAAATATCTTTTCAAGCGTAAAAGTATACAACTGGTCAATTTATTCTTATTAATTATGGTAATAAACCTTTCAAATAATACATACTGAGCAAAAAAGCTTTAAGAGTGTAGGCATAAGAAAATAGCTAAAATTTGTTTTCTCTCTTTCGTAAACTACGTCGCGAAAAAATCCCGTTTGCATATTTAAAAATATGTGTACGTGCACAAACATTTGTATTTGCATGTATATACATATATACATGAATTTGCATGAAGTCGTATCGTTTCTTTTGGAAACTTCATTGTAGAGAAAATTCTTTAAATAGAAATTGATTCGTTTACTTAATCTGACAAAATGATAAATAAAAAAGAAGACGACACTAATTGTAAAGGCATTCAAACGTATGTCATATAACAGCAAGGAAAAATAAAGTTCAAATAAGTTCATTTGCCATAAGTGAAAAAGAATTTATAGCTAACGAGTCGAAACTGTTAAAATAAGCAAATGAAATAGAATGCACAAACCTAATTTACTTAAAAGCACTACATGCAGTCATAAAAAACTCGCACATAATGAAAAGAAAGATTTAAAAGAAAGTACATAATGTTTAAAAAAAAACACTTGCCGTTTTTAAGGTGGATTATTTTCTAAATATAATAAATCTGAACCGCAAAGAAAAAAAAAATCCGCAATTAATCTCCGTATAGGAATTTCATACAAAGAGTTATCTTTATAGAAACGTTCGCACTGTTGCAGAGATTGGTACAATCCTTGAATTAGTCTTTCTAGATACAGCAATTCCAGTCAAATTAAATCAAATGCTTTTAGTTGTGTTTTTTCTTTGAATAATTTTTAATAATATCGTCATCTTCATGAATCATACCAGTGTCTTCAGATCATTTTATGGCCTTTCATTACACACCCTTGTGTCATGTTCTGTAGAATATCTAGCCACCATCGTCTTCACCAGTGTCCACAAAATGAAAGAACTTTGTAATTTCTTACACACCTCCGTCATATGCTGCCATTATTCCTTCTATTCTGCTCTCAAGAACCAAAGACTGCGAGCTAAAAGTTTGTCAAGCTGAGAGCTTTTGTAACACATAAATGGTTATAAAAATTTCTAATTTTTTGTATGTTGATATAAATTTAAAAAAAACCCTTCATTACACTAGTATTTGTTTAATTGTTGAGTCAGAGAAATTTATATACAATACTTGAACTTTTTTGAAAGGTGTAGAAATAAATGTTAAAGATCAATTTTTGCGACACATTGTTTTACAGGCCAAGAATTCCTGGGATTATTGGTATAATCTCCGTGGCTTCCTTGAGGGACAAAACTGGAAGACAAGCTATCCTGTTTCTGTTGAAGTCTCCTTAGTACTTTACAAGGGAGAAGAAATATAGGGTAATAATTTAGAATTGCGTTTTATGAACGTTTAATAACAATATGATGTATTCTCTTTCTAGTGGTTCATAAATGATATTTTTTAATAACATCCATGATGCAATTTCATTACATCACACCTTACTTTAAGAAAAAAAAATATTTGTAACGTCCTTCCATACATTCTGTTGTGAAATAATAAAAAATAGTCACCATGGATCTATTTTAGTAAGGAAATTAAAAGCAGGAAATATGCGTGATACCAAGAAAGGGATAATAGTCATGGAAATATAATGATACATGAAGTGGAAATTAATACAGTATTAAAATGATTTACTATGTGAAAAATTACTTTTGTACAAAATTTCGATAAATAGTGGAAACATTATGAAAGTTTACGGCCAAAAAAGCAATAAATCTCTCATTCAAGAGATATACACAGTATTTTTCGAACCGTAAGACCCACTTTTTTGCATAAAAAAAATTGACTTAAAATTGGGGTGCGTCGTATGGTCCGAAGATAACATTAAAATAATATGAATACTTTATTATATATCTGCACGTCAGAGATTAACCATCATAAGGGAATTTTCCCATTTTTCAGGAGACCTTTGTGATGGTTTACCTATCATCACGACTTACATATGCGATAGTTTATAAGTCTATATTTCACCCACCAAGATTGTGGGTGAAATATAGACACATAGCACAGTTTTTCTCAAAGAAGCTCCATTAAAAGGAGTCACAATAAAAATATCGAAAATGAAGAAAATTCACTTATGATGGTTTACCTCTGACGCACAGATATAATCTATATATATAAAACAGTTCCGTAACTGACTCATTCATTCACTGACTGACTGACTGACTGACTGACATGCAACGCACAGACCAAACCGCTGGACCTAACGGGCTGAAATTTTGCATGGCGATTCTTCTAATAGTGTAAGGGTGCACTAAGAAAGATTTTTCAAAAATTCTTCTTAGATTTTTTTAAATTAAATTTTTAAGCTGTTTTTTAAACTTTTTTTGCGTTTACATATAAAATAATACATTGAGGGTTATAAAATTTATATCACGAGAAAGATCATAAAAATTCCTTCAAAATGAAATTTTTTTCGAATTTTTACCTCCTTTTCCTGATTTTTGGTGAATTTTTAAAGATTAATTTTTAGAATTTAATTTATTAAATGCTGATCACGTGATTTCATTTTCTGGTACTTTCAATAAATTTATCGTCACGTGCGTAACAACTAAATAGACAAAAAAAAATTTTTTCCTCTTTCTAATGCAGCAGACGATTGGATATTATCCAAAAAAAATGCATATCCCTTGCGATTTTTTTATAAATATATATATATATAGATAGATATATATTTTACATCAATTGTATACATTGATCATCGCATTTATTATAAATATATATATTTATTTATTGGCATAAATTGCATACGTTGACCGTTGTATTTAATTTGAATGTACTCCGTAGCGAAGCGCGGGTTTTCAGCTAGTATATATATATATATATATATATATATATATATATATATATATATATATATATATATATATATTATGTTTATTAAGTAAGAAATTCAAAATATCTTTATATACCTAACAAAATATAAAATATTCTTTTCTAAAAATCCTCCCATAAATTTGAGGTGCGTCTTATCGTCCGGTGCGTCTTGCGATTCGAAAAATACGGTATACCTGTGGGAATGTCTAAAATTAATTTATTAATGCAATACTTCATAATTAGCTTATATTTATATCACATTTATCTGGGTGGCGAGACTTTGTTTACTATAATTTGCACAAGCATGAACTTATTAAGAAAGGAACGAGAAAACCGCAGATTTATTGACTTCCCCGTTAAGCGTATAGAAGCTACAACATTTCTTTTAACGACCCATTAGCAAGATAACTTGGGTAATTACAGCGATAGTTTACACAGCGCTTATTTAAAAGTCAGTGCGGAATGCGATTACGATCGTTCGATATTTCCGATCAATCAGATAGCAGCGAAAGATAAATGAACGTTTTAAAGTAGCACCAATTAAACAAACAAAAAAAAGTTCCGACTCAGACTGGTCGTGTAGATTTTTTTTTTTTATCAACGTGCATGTCTTAGGCATCGCTAGATCTTCACTGAGCTGTCCTCGATGAGTTCATTTTGTCAACAAATCTTCCGACAAAATGAAACATCCAACTGTTGTTCTGAGAAAAAAGATTACGCAACGCATCCTACATTGAGGTATTTCTACCACATTTTTTCTACCATGATAATTTATACGGAGCCCTAAAATGTCTCAAATTTATAGATTAGAATTTATGATAAAATTTCTGTTAAATTTTGTATATTATTCTTAAATGAGCATCAAGGAAGAAGGGAGAATTTCGATTTATAATTATAACTTAGAATCTAATATTTATTAAATACTAGCTGAAAACCCGTACTTCGCTACGAAGTACATTCAAATTAAATACAACGGTCAATGTATGCAATTCATGCCAAATATATATATATATATATATTATATGATAAATACGACGATCAGTGTATACAAATGATGTAAAATAAATATATATATATATATATATATATTTATTTATAAGAAAATCGTAAAGGATAATTTTACAGATAAAATAATGTAGAAGAAAATATTCAAATTAAATCTAATATAAAGAATTCTAAAGAATATAGTACAGTTAATATAGTACAGTTTGTAGAACATTTCTTTTACTGTATTTTAATATTTTTTGGATAATGTCCAATCGTCTGCCGCATTAGCAAGAAAAAAAAATTATTTTTTGTCTATTTAGTTTTTATACACGTGACGATAAATTTATTTAAAGTAGCAGAAAAAGAAGTCACGTGATCAGCATTTAATAAATTAAATTCTAAAAATTCATCTTTAAAAATTCATCAAAAATCAGGAAATGAAGGTAAAGATTCGAAAAAGATTTCATTTTAAAGGAGTTTTTATGATCTTTCTCGTGATATAAATTTTATAACTCTCAAATTATTATTTTAAATGCAAACTTAAAATAAGTAAAAAAACAGCTTAAAAATTTAATTTAAAAAAATCTAAGAAGAATTTTTCAAAAATCTCTCTTAGTGCACCCCTACACTATAAGAAGAATCGCCATGCAAAATTTCAGCCCTTTAGGTCCAGCTGTTTGGTCTGTGCGTTGTATGTCAGTCAGTCAGTGAATGAATGAATGAATGAATGAATGAATGAGTCAGTTACGGAACTGTTTTATATATATAGATTATATCTGATTTAAAGAAAAATTAGTGTATTGCATGTACTGAGTAGTGAAATAGTAAAATAGTCTTCAGGGCTCTATTTAAGAAAGAGAGTGCTGAAACAGGAAATACAGTGATACCTCCGAAAAGCGGACAGTCACGGGACCAAAAGTTTTGTCCGTTATTAGGAGGTGTCCGCTATTGGGGAGGACAACCTTTTTATAAAAAAAGTTTTTGCACCTCTGTCTGACAATGGATTGAAAATTACGGCTGCAATTTTAATTAAAAAGGAAAAATTAATTAGGTAAGAAAAGAATAACTATTTACTACTTTACCTTTTAATTGTGGCTACTCCTTTTATCTTGCATTAAATAATCCCAAAATACAATGTATTGGAGCTAAATTATTTTAACTACTACTGAAAATATCTGTTAACAAAGTTTGATTTCTCTTTTCTACACAGCAAACCTGTTTTTCAAGGTGAATCTTTATAAGATTTAGCTTTGCTCGTGCCTTCGAATCTTCATTGTTCAGAAAGAACTGTTTTAATTGTTCGCTGTATTTCAGTGCTTCCGAATAATCTTTGATTTTGCAGTCTTCCATTGGCGATTCCTCATCATCATCCTCAGAAAGGGCTAGTGCTTCAGTGGTGTCCCGATGAATGACATTTTAAACATGCAGGTTTTCTTCCTCAATGGATAAATCGTCGTCGATCTTGACATACTCTTCAACGCTGACATTTGAATCCAAATTGACTACTAGATCCGCAAGTTTTCTTTCGCTTTTTTCAGTAGTACTGTCAGTTGCCACTTCGGTTGTACTCAAAACTCCCGCCTTCTTAAAACATTTTAGAACGCACCCTGGTTCCACCTTTTTAAGGACTGGCGTAGTCCAGGAAATTGCAAAACAGATACCGATTTTGCCAACTCTTCGCTGGATTTGCAGGAGATAATGCGTGAAAGCACATGTGTCAGAAGCAGCTCTCTGTATCATACTTTAAAGCTGCGGATAATTCCCTGATCAAGTGGCTGTAGCATCGAAGTGGTGATAGGAGGCATGAAAATTAAATTAACACTTTTGAGCTTTAAATCATCAGGATGGGAAGTAGCATTGTCCATGAACAGAATGATTTTTCTCTATTTTTTTTTCATTTTGTTGTCTAACTCCACCAGCCAATCGCTCATTATCTCAGCGGTCATACACGCTTTCTTATTTGACTTCCACGAAACACTAAGTTTTCGTACATCAATGTTCTTGAAACATCCAGGCTTTGTAAAGACGCATAAGCATATATTTTTAGCTTGCTTGTTAGAATAAATTTGAAATGTTTTCCAAAATAATTGAAAGTTTTTCAAAAATTCCTGTCCGCTATTCGGAGTGTCCGCTATCCAGAGGGAATAACATGGATTGTCCTATACAAAAGGACTGGGACTCGTAAAAATGTCCGTTAAATAGAGGTGTCCGCTATTCGGGAGTGTCCGTTAAGGGAGGTACCACTGTACATGTGATACAATGAAATAGAGAGTCATCGAAATATTATATAAGAAACAGAAAAAGGAAATATGTGATGTGCTAAAATGTTTAACAGGAAACAATACTTTTACTCAAATTTTTCATACAGAGGGAAAATTATTGACATCTGATTTAAAGAAAAATCTGTGTATTGCATGTACACAGTAGTAAAATGAAATATAGCTATCAGGGATCTATTTTAGAAAGAGAATGATGAAACAGGAAATACATGTGATACAATTAAATAGAGAGTCATCGAAATATTAAAATATTATATAAGAAACAGAGAAAGGAAATATGTGATAGTTCTATAATATATAGCAGGAAACAATACTTTTACTCGAATTTTTTATACAGAGGGAAAATTATTGACATCTGATTTAAAGAAAAATCTGTGTATTGCATGTACTCAGTAGTGAAATGGTAAAATAGTCTTAAGAGAACTATTTTAGAAAGAGAGTGATGAAACAGGAAATACATGCGATACAATGAAATAGAGAGTGATCGAAATATTATATAAGAAACATAGAAAGGAGATGTATGTGATAATGCTATAATGTTTAACAGAAAACAATACTTTTACTTAACTTTTTTATACAGAGGGAAAATTATTGACATCTTATTTAAAGAAAAATCTGTATTATTGCATGTACTCAGTAGGCAAATGGCAATATAGTTATCGGGGATCTATTTTTGAAAGAGAGTGGTGAAACAGCAAAGACATGTGATACAATGAAATACAGAGTCATAGAAATATTAAATAAGAAATGGAATAAAGAAACATATGTGATAGTGCTATAATGTTTAAAAGGAAACAATACGTTTGCTCAAATTTTTGATGCAGAGTTTGAAATTATTGACATCTGATTTAAAGAAAAATCAGTGTATTACATGTACTCAGTAGTAAAATGGTAAAATAGTCATCAGGACTCTAGTTTTGAAAGAGAGGGTAAAACAGGAATTACATGTGATACAATGAAATAGAGAGACATTGAAACATTATATGAGAACAGGGAAAGGAAATATATGTGATAGTGCTATAATGTTTAACAGGAAACAATACGTTTGCTCAAATTTTTGATACAGAGTTTGAAAATTATTGACATCTGATTTAAAGAAAAATCAATGTAATGCAGTATTGAAATGGTAAAATAGTCATCAGGGCTCTATTTTAGAAAGAGGGTGATAAAACAGGAAATACATGTGATACAATGAAATAGCAGTTATAGCAATATTACATAAGAAACAGGGAACTGAAATATATGTGATAGTGCTATAATGTTTAAAAGGAAACAATACATTTGCTCAAACTTTTGATACAGATTTGAAAATTATGGACATCTGATTTAAAGAAAAATCAGTGTATCGCATGTCCTCAGTGGGGAAATGGTAAAATAGTCATCAGGACTCTATTTCAGAAAGAGAGGGATAAAACAGGAAATATATGTGATACAATGAAATAGAAAGACATAGAAATGTTTTATAAAAATAAGGAAAGGAAATATATAAGATGGTGCTATAATGTTGAACAGGAAACGATACCTTTGTTCAAACTTTTGATACAGAGTTTGAAAGTTATGGAAATCTATATTCTGACTCTTTTTGAGATCCTGAGTTCCGAAATACAACTGATCTGATTAAATATGAAAAAAAAATAAGACTTGGGGTATGGTTTTCTCTTAATCAACTATAAATGGATTCATCGAGAGTAATAATAAACCCATAAAACTGCATTCAATTCTGTGAGGGCCGCCTGTAGCTTAGTTGTAGTAAGTTTTCAGCCGGTATTAATTTGTCTTTTTTTAAACGTATTTAAGTGATAAAAAATCAGTTGGTTATGAACGCATGTACTACATTTTCAAACGGGTATTTACCCAAAGCATTTTTTTTTCAATTGTTTGGGAGCGCCATTATTGAAAAAAATATAATAAAACAGCTTAACCTAAAAGAGTTTCTATGAGTTGACTAAAAAAATTAATTTGTTATCATGACAACTTAAGTTTAATATTCATACTATTGGTACTTAAAAATTTTCTAGGAATGAAAAACTATTCTTTAAAGTTGATTTACAAACTATCTCAAAAGTAATAGCGTACAGGTATCAATCATATCACGCGCTAGAAAATAGCTGAAACATAATAGATTTGTGGACATAAAAGTCCACAAATCTATCATGTTTCAGCTATTTTCTACTTTATTTTCCAGTAATCATACTGTTATTTAGTTTTAATTTATCGAATGTCGGCAGCGTAAAGTGACAGCAATCAATTTTAACTCTTTTTCGTAAAGTGTGCTGGCCTTCGTTTCCTATGCTCAGTCCCGATCAACATAGCTTCAAGCAGAAAATTTTTGAACACACCCTGGTTTAAACTCGATATTCCAGCCCCTAGAGTTATTCCGATAGTAATCTTCCAGAGTCTCTGTCACTCTTAGGAAGTCTAACTCACGACGCCACTGGTAACATTTCTGATTAGAATTGAAGGTGTGACGATACGCGCATAATTTACTTGGATTTTTTTTCTGAATCCTGTCATTTAGGATGATTTCAGAGTTTACTCTAGCTAATTCTTCACATGATGTCATGGTGAGATAATTTAAATTATGATTGATCGGAAAATGCACATGGCAGTAATGCCGACGGTCAGTTAGTGCGTTCGGAAACACTGAACACCGATTACTTAAAACATGCATGTACTTCGTGTTGGCTTCAAAATATCAAGTTTGATAAGAGTAAAGTCAGCTTTCGTTACATGGATCCCGTACTTTTAGATTAACACCCGCTCAAGTCAGTCTGCAGGAAGAGGGGGCTGCAAGTAAAGTCTACGTATGGCATTCTCTTCACTTCTTTAATTTAGAAGTTACGAACATGAGAGTGATTAATAACTGGAGACATGTACGTGATATATTTATTACTGTCTTTTACCATGAAGAGTATAAGACTTTCAAATATTGTTTATTAAAAAAATGTTTGAAGTTGTTTCACCAAAAGAAAGGCGAACTGTAGTGCGCTGACTTAAATTTGTGATAAGAAGTCGTCATTAATATAAGAGACTAGTGTAATATAACAAATAATCAAATATAAAGACAATTTGTGAAGAAATAAATAAACTTTTAATGTAAAAACAAAATGCGTAAGTTCAAATTATAGATGTTTGAACTTCTATTACTTTTTAAACGTATGACCTCGTATAGAGAGATATTCAATCAACACTTGTACTGCTGTGAATCTCTCAAAATCTCTGATTGAAAAGAAATCTTTTATTACAATCTATAATACACGCAATGAAGTCATTAAAAAAGGTATTTACTAAAACACAGGTGTAAACACTGTCAACCGCAAAACTTCCTTCATACACTGGGCGCTAACCCCATATGCACAGAGATAAATTTATCTTCAAACAGGTTGTCATTAAGAGACATATCCGCAGATAAGGATGACACATTGGAATTCGGACGTTACATCAATATTAATGCTTCCCAAATGGCGGTTACTTCATGATGAAAGACGTCATAAGAAATGCCGCATGACTCCAAATTTATTGGTAAACTCGATAGCGTTGATGAGGAGCTGGGTGGCTGTTACGATTCGATATGATGATTACGTGATCTAGTTTTGCTAAAGTGAATTATGGAATAAATGAAATGTGCAACTCGTACACTAGGTTAATGAACGTTTGTTGAATTGTTGTAGGTCATAACTACATGTCTTGTGGGTGTTTTTTACCTACTACTTCTGTACAAAGGAACAGCTGCTAAAGTCCTGTCCATTGTACACTTTTTTTTTTATAAAACTGACGGCTGTCTCACAAAAGTTTTCTTTTGTTATGTATAAGCAATTTCAAACACATACATTAGAAAAAAAATTTAGAAAGGTAAAAAATTATTTTTAGTATGCATCTATAAAAATAAATTGGAACTCAAAGCAAAAAGTAAAGTATCTTATATTGAAGATAAAAAGTATAAAAAGTATGAACCAATATTGAAGGTTATCTATAGTCAGAGCAAAACAACTTCAAAATGCTTAAATATGTTGATGTTTTTGTTAAAACATAGATTAGAAAAAATATCTGTAAAGCAACATTTCTTTCCGCTCTCTATTAAATTGTTGCTGAGAGCTTTAACTATATGTTCATGATATTAATATACAGCCCATTGGTAAATTCCTCATTTATTTTCAAAGTACTTTATTGGTATTATTATTATTATTATTTTGCAAATTCTCTTATTATGTGTCAGAAATAAGCCTTGAAATACTAATACCACTTGATTCAATCTATTGAATATTTCTCGAGACATTGCAGAGAGTTTCGTGTTTCATGTTTTTTCTTCTTCTTTGTTGTCGACATTAAAGTTAAGCCTCGCTGACACAACCAAACAAATATTTATATATAGATATGCTAAGAAATGCAAATAAACCAGGAAAATTTCCAACTGTATTTAAATCCGGGATTTTGCGAAGAAGTTTATTATTTTCATGTTGACATTTTGGTCAGCATTTCTTTTTGTGAAAATTGCTTCCTCGAAAATTTTTTGGGAAGTTTCATTATCATACTAACTGTAAAACGTATAATTAATCGTCGAAAATGTTTTGCAGTTAGTACATGAAAATAATTATTTTCATGTAAGTTCGATGTTTCAAATGTACCAAAAATTGTAAACAATTCGCGTATTTCATTAAATGATACAACACGCCCTCTAAACCCCAGCAGCACATTCTGAACTGCATAACATTGATTTTGATATGACGCTGGATATCTAATTGACACTTTTTTCCATTATTAAGAATATCGATTAAATTTTTCTAAGGATCTAAGGGAACAGTGGACGTTAAATTTTTTTTTTTAACTTTCCATCATAGAGATACGAAATTTTGCACATATAAATTCACTATAAATATATAGAATACCTTAAAAGGAATTTCCAATCTCATTATTTTTTTAAGATTTTTTGAAAATTTGAAATTTATAAATAAAATTTTAAACTGCTCCTTGCGACTTAATTTTTGATATATTTCCTCGATTTTGCATTTTAATCACTTTAAACTGTATAACAAACAAATCTGGGGATCAATTACTTATTCCCTTGAATAGTTCATTTGTGAGAGATTTTTTCTGAATCCCATTCCGATTTTCATCAATATTTTGCCTTTTAATAAGTTATAAATCAAATTTAATTACCTTAACGAAGTCGAATTGTAAAATGCATACCAAATTTCTTTTTTGTAAACAGTATCAGAATACTTCCTTATCAATTTCATGAATTTTGAACAAAAATTAAAAACATAATGAAGCATTTAAAAAATCTAAAAACCTTGAAAAATCTGTTTTGAGAAAAACAGATTTAAAGTTTATTTCTACACTTACCCTTTATAAATTACTTCGTAGAAGCTTCATAAATGATTTTTTACTTGAAAAAAAAACTATTTCGGTACTATTAACCTACAGAAATGTATTTTAATGTAGGATCACGTTCCTCAATAACAGTCCTCCAGAAAGAAAAAAAATTGTCCGGCGTTGCGAGTTATAATTTTAGAAGCGCACCAAACCCAGTCTGTATCGATTGGGCAAGTAATCCTACGTTACTACGGTAGTTTCGTTAGAAGAGACTACATGAATTTTTTTTTCAATAACACAATCAATATTACAATGAAAATATTTGTTCAAATAAAGGTCCATCATTCCCTTAAGCTATATGTTTCTAAATGTTCTGAAAGAATAGTTTAGTCCAGTTTTTACACATTTTTAGCGCCTTTAAAGTGAGGTTTCTTATATAATTACTTTTGTCATTACAGGTACCATAATGAACCTCCATGATAAATCCGTTTAGAGTAGAACAGCCTTGATGCTCTCATACTTGCCACTCCTGTTTATCTCAAAGATGCCCAAATAGATGCAAACTATGATTGTGAGCCGGTCCAGTTTCCAGCTGAAAGGAGATTTCTATTTGGTTAATAACATTTGGTTTAAGTGTGGTGGTCCTGATGTTAAAATGGACTAAAATCCATACATCAATTATTACGAAGAAAACGCTAAGTTCTAAAATACGCAAATAATTTTCTGCTCTCGTGCATTAATAAAAAATAGGAGAGACACCATATATAATCTAATATAAAATAAATTTAATAAAATATAGAAATTATTTAAGCCACAATTTCTAAAAATAACTTTACATTTATATACGTAGACGTAAACGCCAAATTTTATCGAATACTATTTTGAATTTTACCTTTTACCTTTGTCATGCATGGATAATAAAGAATATAACTTTCGATTATGTTCAGTCTTGAAGAACGATACATAATGAACAATCGTTCGGATGAATCTTTTTACTTCGAAATTTGCTGATTAAATTCTATACATAGCGGGACTTCAGTATTACACTTATCTTTAAACTTACTTTTTAATACCTAATCTAAGGAACGTTTTAAACTACAAACTGCGATTTGTTTTCATGTTTTTTCAAAATATGAGGTCGTTTTCAAGATATTTCTTTTTTCAGAAAAATAAAATATTTCACCCGAGAGATGATTATTGTCATAACTTCATGCTCTGTAACATGCTCACCATTAAGTTTTTTTGCATTTATAAATTCTTTATAGAAGCAACTTTAAAAAAGGCCTTCTAAATTGGAGACAAGAAATTTCAAAACACTTTATTAAGTAGTAGATTTACGACTGATTTAAAAACTAGGAGATGTTTCAAAATCCTACTTTACGGTTTCAGAAATTCCATAAAAAGAAGTTTTAATGTTGGAACTCAACAAGAACAAATATGCAACAGAAGGAGAATTCAATTTTAAATAATTACAAGATATAAAGAACTTTTTATATAATTGAATCAAATAAACTTGACAATTCTAGGTATTAATAAATACTTTTTTAGAAATTTTTGATGAATTATCCCATCAACTTGAAAGAAAATGAAGTTAATTGGAAGTCAACTTGTGTTTAACCTTTCATTCCCGTCCCAGCCGATAGATGGCTGCACCAGTCTACAAAACAAAATTAACTGAAAAAGAATTCAATTCTGCTTAAAGATGGCTAAAAGTATTAAAATAATGCATTGCCAACGTGTTCTGAGCTATTCTAAAGGTTTCAAATATCTAGCTAGTCGGGAAGTTAGTTAAAAATCGATTGCAAGATTTGTATCGGACAAACATACACACACACACACAGACAAACAAGAAAGTTAGTTAATAAAAACATGGTAAAAATATGTGTGCGTAAAAGAACTTTAAAGATGAATTTCAAGAGGCCAAGTTTTAATTTTATCGTTAACTAAAAGAAGAAGAAATATGAAAGAAGTGAGGAAATGATAAATATCAGGATGCTATCTACGATTTGTTACCCCCCCCCGTTTTCTGGAAAAAAAAGGAAAAAACCTTATACTTAATTAATATTTTATTGCTTATTTTCTAGGAAGTTGAAGCCTGTACTTAAGCAGCAACTGCTGAGGTCTGTTTTCTATGGATTGACGAACTCTGAACCAAACAATCTATTAAATGCAAACCCCAAAAAATTTAGTTTTTACTCCGAAAAATAATTTAAACGCCAGTATATTTTCATAGGTGTAAAGGAATTTATTGGAATTTCATGAGAAAAAAAATACAATTTCTATTCAAAGTTGCTAGAAATACATTGTCCCAACTTCGAACTGCCAAAGTGCCCCGAAGCATCACGACACATGGTTGACATAATGACAAACTTATTTATACGTTTCCCATCCTTCCACGCAGAAAATACCAAAATAAAAAGTGTCATTCGAGGTCCACCATGATTGGCAATCTGACACAATAATTATCCCAAAAGTTGTTATTAAGTCCTCGGAGTTCCCAATTTAGCTGCCCATCATCCTCAACCGCATCAAGTCCTGGATTTCGAATTTACATTTCAAGACCGGGAGTTTGCACAACAAACCTTTTAATATCCTGTTATTCCCTCGGTGTCTGTCGATCTCGAAGTGACCCGAGGTATTACCCAGCAAATTGAAGACACAATTGAAGTAATAAGAGGTGTTATTTCCTCTTTTCACCTCGAGACACATCGACGTTTCCAAATATGCAGTGCGTATGGATTACTGATGAGACACATCTATCATTCTTATTCGCAAATGGTCCCGACATGAAATTCCCTCGCGTGATTCGCAACATACGTATTTCATTATTTTAATAATAACGTGCGATAAGTATGATGAAAACTTGCAGGCCTCTGAGTTGTAACCCATTTCGATTGAACGGGGGGAATGTGGGGATTTGTCACTCTTTAATGAGGCTATTTATTACTGATGACGATTAAGAAAAACCAACACAATGCGGCTATCAGGAAAGAGGTATTCCATTAGGGTGATTAAGCCTGTTATGTAATTATCTAATGATGAACTTAATAAGCGTTTCACAAATTTCCTTACGATGCTTAAGTATTTTTTTTTTTTTTTCAAAATAGCCATGTTGGGGACGGGAATGAATTAATATGAACAAATAAAAGTCAAAGGTGAATTTCATACATGTTTAAGCAATTTGTAAACTTCGAGAAAAGAAAGGGACTTTTTTAAAAGGGATATTCATTTCAAGCACAAATGAGAAATCCAAATTCATACAAATTACCAACTCTCAAGGGAAAAAAAGGGGGAGTAGTGTTATATAATACTTGAATCTCCTGTTCATCAGAAGGTTATTTTATTTACTTTTTGTTACAGGATAAGAAATATCATACTCAAAATAAAAAAGTTTTAAGCTAAACTGAGATTCTTTTAAAAAATTCATACATGTTAGCAAATATTTCGTAAATTACTAAAATGCTTTATAAACACTTCTTAACAGATATATTAAAAAACAAAACAAACACACACACACACACACACACACACACATATATATATATATATATATATATATATATATATATATATATATATATATGTATATAAACTGCTCAAAAAAATTAAGGGGGCAAGCAAAGAAGTTAAGAAAACCGTGCGAGACAGCCACGTATTGGCATAAAATGGATAGTGCACGCATATCAATGCACAATACGGAAAAAAAAGAAGTAAAAAAATTTGTAATTAAGCTTTAATTCTTTGAGAATATGGAAAAAACATGAAAAGATGATTTAGGGCAACAATTTGGTTACATGTAAACGAAAAAAAAATATTGTTTAGAAATGATGCAAGATTTTTAATATGGCGTGTGGTCTCCTCGAACAGTTAAGACTACTGCACACCTGTTTTCCATGGATGCGATGATGTTATCGATAAGACTTTGGGGAATACTGTTCCAATCCTCAAGGAGTGCAAACTCAAAGTCTTGGAGAGTAAAAGGAGGCCTTGGTCTCGCAGCAATGCGTCGTCCGAGCATGTCCCAAACATGCTCAATTGGATTCAGGTCAGGAGAGCACGCTGGCCATTCCATACGCTGTATTGTTTTAGCTTCAAGCATGTTCTCCACAAGACGAGCTGTATGCGGTCTGGCATTATCATGCTGGAAAACAAAGGAATCTCCAATGGCTGCAGCGTAAGGTATGACATGAGGTCTCAGTATCTCGTCTGCATACCTTCGGGCCGTCAAAGTACCATTCCGAATGATATGCAGGTCCGTACGTCCACCTATGCTGATTCTACCCCATACCATAAAACCAGCTCGTCTGTATTGTGACCTTTCACGAACGAATGTGGGGTTATTTCGAGTGCCCCTTTCCCTCCATACCAAAACACGTCGGGTGTCACACTCCAGACTGAATCGGGACTCGTCTGTAAACAGCACTTGGCTCCAGTCATGTTGCTCCCATTCTCGATGTTCAGCAGCCCATCTTCTTCGGGCCGCACGGTGGCGTGAGGTCAACGGAATGCAGACCATTGGCCTACGTGCATAGAGACCTCCCTGATGAAGCCTATTACGTACTGTTTGTCTGGACACCCTTCGTCCTGTTGCCAAGAGCAACTGTCTTTGCAGCTGAGTAGCATTGTCAATTCTGTTTCGACGAGCTGTTAACAGTATATACCGGTCATCAGTTGCTGTAGTGGCGCGTGGCCGACCTTGTCCTGGTCGACGTCTAACATTCCCTGTTTCTTGGAATCGATTCCACAGCCTTGCAACGACACTTCTGGCGACTCCAACAGCGTCCGCGACACTACGTTGTGTTTGCCCGGATTCAAGTCTGCCTATAATATGCCATGTCATGGATTCCGGTAAATCACGTTGTTGAGACATTTTTAAGTCACCTTTTCTCAAAAAGAATAACTGAGCAATCGAATTTCACAGTTAAGGTAGTGAAACAGACGTTTCTGCAACATCCCGATTTCCGCCCTTATGTTCTTTTTCTGGTTTTTGACGCCATGAACTTCGATTTGCATATGAAGTTTTCTTCTTCTGTTTCCTGCTAGGCTTTAAATTATGGATGATTTATTTTATGTTACTTATCGGTGTAATCGGTAAGTATTTGCGTAATTTCGTTAAAACCATGTGCTCCCCTAATTGTTTTGATCAGTGTATATATATATACAGTGAAGCTTCTTCAGCTGGCCACCCCCTCAAAACGACCACTTATTTTCGGAACTATGACTGGCTGCTTTAAAGAAGTTTAACTGTATATAGTTTTGCTTTTTAACACGTTCGGAATTGTGAAACTACTTACTACTGCTACTTACTACTTAGAAACTACTTACTACTTAGAAATGTTTAAAGTAGCTGCTCATTAGCAGCAGTTATTCAAATTGCTCTAAACGATAAACAAGAATCCTTCAAATGGAAGAAGGATTTATTCGGAATTACAAATTACTTTAATTTGCGAATCATACAATAGTCTTAGGTCTTTAATTATTGCTATTATATATATATATATATATATATATATATATATATATATATATATATATATATATATATATATATATATATATATATATATACATATATATATATATATATATATATATATATATATATATATATATATATATATATATATATATATATATATATATATATATATAATGAGCATTGTGGTATATGCACCTTTTTTTTTTCTTTAAAATCACAAAGAAATGCTTTTTGTGATTTATTCGTTAAGGCAATCGTATCTAAAATTTTAAATGCTTGACGATTTGAGAAGTTTTCGCTTTAACTGTAGAAATTCTCCTCAAACCTATGGCAAAGATGTTCTTGAGAACACTGCTAGTTACATGCGCATGCGCTTGTGATTATGCACTGAACAAGAAAATAAATAATTCTCAAATAATTTAAGAATATAGTTACGTCGCGTTAAAACCTGCAAAAGATTTTAATAAGATAACTAAATAAGAAGGCTTTATGGTTATCAAATAGGATGTCGACCATTCCGGAAGTTTGGTTCATTTTACAGTTGCCAAACATGTCATGTACAAATTGCTTTTAGAAGAGATCTCTCCAAGCAAAATTTCCCTTGCTATTGTGCAGTCTTAAAGCGTAAATATCCATTTAGTTTTCTCCCCTCATAAGTTCAGTTTACAAAATACTCATAATAGAGTTCCATTCATAAGTAAGCGCCAACTACCGTCCCATTTTTCTGTGTTTTCTTCGAGCGTAATGCGATCCTTCTTGTCCTTTAATTATTCCACATCTCATTGGATAATTGCGAAACGGCGAAACCAGGCACTTTCTTTGATTTCGGTTCCCTTTGCTGGAGGGGGAGGTACAGCCCAAACAAGCCCATGCATCATTCTCAATTGAATTAGCCACTGGATAATCCAAACAAGTGGGCAGCCGGCCAAAACAAACACGGAAATTAATCGGCGGCAACACCTGGGTGGTAAGGGCCACGCCTGCTGAACGCGCCGCAGAACTAGGAAAATTGTGTTCACTCTTAAAAAGGTGTAACGTTATACACACGCAACGTTGTCTGTGTGACCCGAGGGAGAAAAAAACCTTCTTTGCCCCGCTTTCTAACAGAAAATGGTAGTTTATGAATAAATAAATAAATAGAAAATAAATACAATTCGTGGTTGGAAACCGTTCTTTACACCTGCAAGCAGTTATGGTGGAGAAACGCTGGATACCAATCACGTTGGTCAAACGAATATGTTGTAGCATGGCTGTGTAAAGATCTAAAAAAAAAAATGCTTAACATATAATAGTAGCCATACTATTGTCTCTGATCTTATGTAACCACTAGCTGAAAACCCGCACTTTGCTACGGAGTACATTGAAATTAAATACAACGGTCAATGTATGCAATTAATGCCAAAAATATATATATATATATTTATAATAAATACGACGATCAATGTATACAATTCATGTAAAAAATATATATATATATATTTATTTATTTATTTATTTATAAAAAAATCATAAGGGATATTTATTTTTTTTTTATAATATCCAATCGTCTGCTGCATTAGAAAGAAAAAAAAATTATTTTTTGTCTATTTAGTTGTTATGCACGTGACGATAAATTTATTTAAAGTACCAGAAAAAGAAATCACGTGATCAGCATTTAATAAATTAAATTCTAAAAATGAATCTTTAAAAATTCACCCGAAATCAGAAAAAGGAGGTAAAGGTTCGAAAAAGATGTCATTTTAAAGGAATTTTTATGATCTTTTTCGTGATATAAATTTTATAACCCTAAAATTATTATTTTAAAGGCAAACTTTAAAAAGTTACAAAAACAGCTTAAAAATTTAATTTTAAAAAATCTAAGAAGAATTTTCAAAAATCTTTCTTAGTGCACCCCTACACCATAAGAAGAATCGCCATGCAAAATTTCGACCCTTTAGGTCTAGCGGTTTGGTCTGTGCGTTGCATGTCAGTGAGTCAGTTACGGAACTGTTTTATATATATAGATGATATGGCCACATAAAATCTTTATGTAGCCATACTACAGCATCATAAAAATCGATGTCTATATAAAGATCTATACGTATAATCCATTAAAAATTTTTCAATGTTCAGTACCTATATATTTAAGTTGCTAAGCCGACTTTTAGGGCAGTCCGTGAGGGAAAACTACTGAATCAATTTACTTCATTTTGGTCTTAAACGAAAGATTGTAGTCTATAGATTTGTCAAATTTGGTTTTTGTAACCGCAATTTCTATTAATTAGTGACAATTTACAATTGAAATATTGATTTCTGCGCATGCTCAGTGACATATTTTGATGATAAACATGTTTATTCCGAGGAGTGTCTCTCTGCCATTTTTATTTTTATGATAATTATGTTTGTGAAATATAAGATTAAACCTGATGGAAATTGTTTATTTCGTGCTGTTTAATTAGCAATAATTTGCAATTAAAAATTTGCTTTCTACGCATGCTCACTGACATTTTTAAATCTGGCTTTAGATACTCACTAAACACGAGGCCGCTTAAACACATTAATTTGTCTCTGCGCATTATTATGGTTTTCAACATTTAGCAATGATGTGTTGAGTATAATTTGTGTATTAGTGCATTTATTTACTATCTAGCCGTCATGTTTTGACGGGCACCAACTAGTTAAAATTTAGCTTTGAACTTTTTGAAATTTTGTACAGATAATGAACAAATTAAAGAGCAAAAAAACTATCTTATCAACATCTCAGTATTTTTTATTCTCTTAGAAAGGCACTTATTTAAATGGAACGTCATATGATAGAACACTGAATTTTTCTATATCCTAGTACAAAATAGTAGGGATGAAGTATACTTTTCTTGTCAGTAATTTTTCTTTTTGCGATACTGTCTGTCGTTAAATTTTTAATTCAGTGGTAGTTATGATAAAGAATTGATTACTTAATCAAGGATGCCAAGCACAACATACGCTTTTACAGTATTGAAATAAATAATGAAAAAAGCCAAAGTTTAGATAAAAAAATAAAATAATAATATAATATACAAATATCTTCTAAAGAACTATCTAAAATAAGATGACTGCGAAAATATTTAAAGTTATTTTCAAAACTGTTTACGTG
Organism: Dolomedes plantarius; assembly: GCA_907164885.2. Lineage (NCBI taxonomy): Eukaryota > Metazoa > Arthropoda > Arachnida > Araneae > Dolomedidae > Dolomedes > Dolomedes plantarius. Next base: position 37,528,778 of record OU015491.1, read on the forward strand.
ACTCTTTATGCAGATGTACTATTGTGCAATAGAACGTCTACATAAGATCTATAAAGATAGCATTGAATATATTGAATGATGAACTCAAAACTTCTTACGAATATGAAGAGGTAAAAAAAATTACAATCGCAAAAACTTTGTCATCAATGCTCAAATATTTACATTTCTTTAAGGAAGTTTATGGTTAATTAGAATCAAAATTATATGATAAAATAGTCTATGTCCTTTAGTCCATAACAGTTAACGAAATGCAATTTTCTCTGCCAACAAGTGTCTGTAATGTAATCAGTCTGTCGTTCATTAGTTAATTTAATGCTAGGTAAAAATCATAATTAAGTACTTAATTAATGATGATATGCTCTATACATGCATTTCAATTAGGGAAAATTTATTAATGGTTGATACTTTAATCAGACAGTAAAAAGAAGTTTAATCTGTTCAAGGACAAGAAGGAAAATCTCTTCTTCAATAATGCTATGCAATAAAACAATTCAATATTTAAACGTTATTTACTAACACGATGCAAGAATTCCAATTTTTAAGGTTTTTTTAAAATTTTTAATTTTTAATAAGAGCCTTTAATTCAGACTCTTATTTGAATTACTAACTTTGGATAAATAAGTCATATTTTTACATTTTAGGTGTGGGAACAATGAATTCTTGTTCCCCATCCAAGCCTACGTACCTGTAATTTTTTAAATCTTTTAAAAGATCATCAGAAACATAGAGCTTTTCCCCGAAAGCTTTCATGAAAATTCATGCATATATGACGGAAGCTTAATTTCTGGTATTAATTAGATCCATGCTAAATTAGCAAAATTAATCACTTCAAATCCGTTTTTTTTTTCTGAAATTTTAAAGCATATAAATTTTTTCAGAAGGTGATTTTGTCTATGCAAATTTTAAAATGAATAAAATTAGTTACTTATACATTTATAATACTGCATAGAAATACATAATTGTTTAGATCTAAATGCAAAATTTGTCTTAACTTATATGCCAACGTCGGGTGTGTGAAAATACTTAATTACATTTTATAAATTATAGCATTTCATATTTTGTCTGTTTCGGCTATGCGAGCTTTCTGTCTCTATCTAAGCCTTTCCTATCAGCTTAAATAAAAAGGAGAAAGTACCAAACGAAGCACACATGACGCAGTTTTTAAAAGTCGCTGAACTTCGCCTGATCTGTTGATAACAAATGCGTTAATAAATGTTTTGAACGAACTATAATTTTATGATCTCGCTCTACGTTTGTTCAGTGAACCATTTTTCAATCCCTACTATTAGTTCACACTCTCCCTATATATATCTTGTTCAAATTTTCAATCGTTAATAAAATACTTTTTATTCATCCACTCAAATTCAAATACATTTTTTTAAACTTGTAGTGGATGACACTGGATGTTAATACAGTTTTTTCAAATATTAATTCATTAATTAAATTTAATTAATCGATTTTAGTTTTAGACCTAGAGCGTCTCTTGCTCTTAAATAGTAATTTCCCTGTTGTTACTCTGTAAACGGTAGCACTGCGGTAGCGCGGGCTTCTCCCGTCCAGTAGGTTGCGGGATCGAATCCCCAACCTGACAAACTTTTTCTCTCTCTTTACCCCTCTCCTAATCTCGCACAGTAGGCAAGGTTCTGGCAGGTAAACCTTTTTTTCAATTCCTACTATTAGTTCACACTCAAATTTTTCTTTGTTGGCCTATATACATGTATAAATATGCTATGTATAAATAGGAATAAGTAGGAATTGACTTTAAAAAATTTTGTTTTTATATTACTTGTTCATTTTCAAATGGACTTTTTCTGCCAAAAAATTTTCTTTCAAGATTTAATCAAAATTTCTTTCAAGAACTTAAATGATTGTACAATTAAAATTATTCAAAGATGTTTGATCTCTGGAAAAGTAGTGACAAAGTATTCAGTATACGGCGGTAAATAATCAATACACAATGAAATGTCGACTGATCGAGCACCACATATGTAAAGGTTAGAAATTTAATACAAATAGTCCGGAAGAACAAAACTAAAACGTCCGTAAGCGAAGGAATATCACCTGAAACGAAAAAATATATACATAATCTAAGCAAATTTCGCTATAATTTTACTTGAATCCCCTTTAAATCACTATAAATGGTTCATTTAAATCTTTTGACTAGTTAATTTTAATAGTATTCATATTTGGATTATTTGTTATTTTCAGTACGCATCTGCAGGGCCCGACTTTGGCCCAATGGGGCCCTGGGCAAAACAGACTTTGGGGGTCCCCTCCAAGGACAGATCCAGAGGGGGATCCATCACGTGACCTCCCCAGGACCAGGTTTCCACATGAACATGTGGGACACTCACCCAGGTCCCGCATAAACTGGGACCGGAAATTCAAAAAAAATTTCGACCAACAAGCCGAAAATTTGAAAATAATAATAATAATAATAATAATAAGCGTTAATTTATTAATTTACTTTTTAATGTTAATAAATAAATTCATGAAATTTTCTTTTGAATTTCAAATTAGATCACAGTCTGAAGTTATTACCCCCCCCCCCCCCCCCAAGAAAGAAAAAAAAATTAAACCAGAAACGCTTACGGATGTAAGTATGCTTTCACTACAGTCGGTGCACTGTACTCCATCCAGGTTTTTTTTTTTCTGTATCCGCCACTATCCCCATTTAAAGTATTAGCCAAAAACCAAATTTTCAAAAATATGCACAACTTAATACTAAATTAGGGGGCCCATAATTTTGGGGGCCCTGGGCAAGTGCCCCCCTTGCCCATGCGGAAATCTGGGCCTGCACATCTGAGCATTCATTAGCACGGATAACTGCCTTACCCTGCCCAAAATGGCCTTTAAACGAATGCGTAGTATTCAAGCAAATAAAAGAACTGGAGTGAATTCATAACGAAGTAGCGTTAATGAGACCTCTTTGAATGCACTTCTGGAAGTAGGCAAAGCAAAATTTGTCATCTGCTTTTCGAAAGGGTGTTCGAAAAAGAAGAAGGACCACGCTCCTGAAACTGCATGACCTGAAACCGTCACCAAGCATTTCTATTTTTCCCGCGTAATGAATCGGGGCTCCAAGCGGATAGCAGACAGGTGATATCCTTTTTCTTGACCAATCTCCTTGGTCGCGTGCGGGCACCTGTCGCCTGCACGCGACATGCCCCCAGGCCACCCCTCTCTGCTGTAGGGCCCGACCCTTTCCCGAGGGCCCCGAAGAGTTAAAGAGCGCGCATTTCATTACCGTGTGTGTCGGCAATGATTAAAATAGTGTCATCTTAGTTAAGAACAGGTCCCGTCGGACATGGTTACCGTGCGTTAGAGTAATAATTTGCAAAACCTTCTCCTCGAAGTGATTACTCTAATTTATTTATTTTTTTCAGCCCTGAGAATGACAGACTGAAGATTAAAAAGAGTGTAATTATGCCTTCCTCGCACCAAGGAATGCGATAAGTGTGAACTCCACGTATTCAAATAAACTGCCAAAAGTGATTTTCCTCCACCGGAATAATTTAATGCCAAAAAAAAAAAGGATTTAAACGGGCAATAGGAGGAGATATAACAGTATATAAAATGAATTTGGTTAGTAGAGCATTCTTTTACAAAATAATGAAAGTTATTTAAGATATTTATTTGAGAAATTATTACAATAATAAAAGAGAGAGCCCCTTGATTTCGTGGCATTGTCTGCCAAATGTTTTGAAGTTTATATTAACCCTTCAGCGGGCGCGCCTGTGTACAGAGTGCAACATTTTCGTAATTTTGAATGATTTGTTTTTACGTGTAAGGTTTAAATGTTCTAAGCAGTTTCTATTGATAGCTACACCCTTTCTAATGCAGGTCTGAATGTCTGACCCTTGTATTCCTTTCCATTCATTGTTAGTCGTGATTTAATCCTGGAAAACCAGTGATTATACTGGATTGCAATACGACAAAAGCATGAGTTGATGTAGTCGATTAAATGTGCTGCTATTACAAGGTATCCCGCATATCACGAAGATGGACAATCTCATTGTTTTTTAGGTTTTTGGACATAATAGGAATGAATTCGCTAGTTGTCCTTAGATCCAATAAACCAGACAGTTTTGAAATAAGGCGATTGTATCTGCATTCTTTGTCCTTTAATTATAAATATATCTCAATATTATCAACATTTTAAATCTTGTCATAATACACAGAATTATTATTTTCAATGAGAATAAAAAAAAAGTTCATTACAAAAGGAATAATTAAGGTTTAAAGGGACGTTGCACTTTGTGCCACGCGCGCCTGCTGGTGTTCCAAATATTGGCGCTTTCGCTGAAGGTTTAAGTAAGTTGTGTGAACACGGGAAGAAGTTGATGTGGTCAAATCCTCTTTCCAGAAACAAACAAACTTGTGGGAAAAAATGGCAATTCCAAAGTTAATTTTTACCTCTCCCCTCTCTCAGATTACTAAGTTTAGAAAATAAGACTAGTTCTAAGCTGTCTGGCATCTTTAGGTCGAAACAGAATCTGATATTCTTTTCCCATACAAGTGTTTAATTCGTACTTCAGCCAGAATCTGCTAAAATTTAAAATGTAGCAATGATATAAGACGAAAGTTACTAATGCTGTATTTTTACTAGTGATTGTAATATGCTCTAAAGTTAGGGAGAAAAAAAAATCCTTTCTAAAAAAGATTCGTCTGCATAATAATGATTCCATGATTAGATAGAAAGAGTATGCGTACATATTTGCAGAAGAATAATATGCAACTGCGGGAGTGTATGTGAGTGGGGAATTTAAAAATACAGAACTCAATTTCTCTTTACACTGAATTAATTCATGAATGACTAAAGTTTGGGACCTGTTTAAAAAGAAATATATAAACTTCTAGAAACAGAACTTCGAAACTTCGAAACAGAATCTGATATCCTTTTCCCATACAAGGGTTTAATTTAACAGGTCGAATATAAGTTCATGCAATTACACTAAATCTTATTTACCTTATAATATAAATGTATATGATTGAATACAGATCATTAACTCTAAGGATTTAAACATTATATTGGTTCTATTTTTTTAATGCACAATTCAAAAAAGGTCCGGCTTGTAAGAAATTTTGGCTTGTAATTTTTAACGGAATATGTTGCGCAGAGGCTCTGCAGTAGGACCAAATGACATCCAATTCTGCTTTTACCTTGACGTTTTATACGTTTTCTTTTGATATAACACAGTTTAGAAGGGAAAAAGTCTATTTTCTTTATACGCCATTTATTTTGAACAAACATGATTTAAACGGCGCCACTGTAAAAGTTAATTCTATAAATATGCTTCTATTGAGGACAAAAATTGGGAAAAAATGACAGAGTTTACAACAAAAAATAACGCTTTTATGATCGCATTCATCGAAGACGCCTTAACTTGGAAAATGCATTACACATACACGTGTATTGCACTGAACGCCCTAAACTACCTTAACATTGTACACGTCTTATTTTTTTAAGGAGAAATTGCAGTAAACATCTTTCGTTCGGAATAAATATGCAACTTTAAGTTTCTCAATAGATTCTCTCCAGTTTACAGTTAAACGAGTACAAACGTTTCATAGAAAAAAAACTGAAATTGTTTTTTAAATATGGAAAAATTTCTTAGAATGGGACGAGTAAAATATATTTATTAACGAATGTCAGTAATATATTTTTGTGCTGTTGTTTTCTAAAAACTTCTAAAAATAGAATCTGTTGTATGGCCACTTTTAACCGTTGAATGACGTTATGTAAATTTTATCTGTCAAACCTCACACAGCTCACGTGCAATCGTGTAGATGGTATACAACAAAATACGACATGATAGAGTGCTAGTCTATGTATATAAAACAGCTCCGTAACTGTCTGACTGACTACAGATAACGCACAGACCAAACCGCTGGACCTAAAGGGCTGAAATTTTGCTTGGCGATCCTTCTTAAAGTGTAGGGGTGCACTAAGAAAGATTTTGAAAAATTCTTAGATTTTTTTAAATTAAAATTTTTAGGATGTTTTTGTAACATTCTTTAAAGTTTGCATGTAAAATAATAATTTGAAGGTTATAAAATTTACATCACAAGAAAGATCATAAAAATTTCTTTAAAATGAAATCTTTTTCGAATATTTACCTTCATTTTCTGATTTTTGGTGAATTTTTAAAGATTAATTTTTAGAATTTAATTTATTAAATGCTGATTACGTGGTTTCTTTTCTTTTTCTGATATTTTAAATTAATTTTGCGTCACGTGCATAACAACGAAATAAATCGACAAAAAATATTGAAATACGGTAGAAGATAAAATTTAACCGCTAGACTAATTGAGATGGAAGTATTTTAAGAATTTAATTCAAAATAGTATGTTTTATGGAAATTAAACATACAAATTAATTACATACATTGACCATTGTATTTAGTTTGAATATTTTCTTCTACATTATTTTGTCTATAAAAATATCCGTTACGATATTTGTGAATAAGTATATATATATTTTTTGACATTGATTGCATACATTGATCGTTGTATTTATTATAAATATATTTTGTTGTTGTTTTTCTGGCATTAATTGTATACATTGACCGTTGTATTTAAATTGAATACAACGGTCAGTAGCGAATCCCGGGTATTCGGCTAGTTTAATCATAATATTAATAAAGGGATTTGCGGTTGAATAAAAAAATATTAATCTCAGCTTTGACCTAAAATGTACTGTCACATTCGAATTTCCTCCTCACCCCTCTTGCACTGCAGCCTGAACTATAAATTTGTCTTTACAAATTTTAATTTTTTATCATATATAATTTTCTCTACTTAATATGATTTTATTAGTAGTTTGTCCTGCACAGCTGAAGAAAAATGTTACTTATAACATTTGCAATTAGCTTAGTGAACAGACTACTGCACTGATTATTAAAAGACTGCAGAATTTTTTCAGTAAGGCAATAGAATATTGTTCTTTTCCAAGATATCAGCCGGTCGTATCCGCTAGAGTCAATCCTGTCGGTGTTCAGTCATTGCTGTCTCCAAATTTACAGCCAGTATCCAATTATGCTATCAAAATCTCACTCTAGTTAGATGATCTGGCATCTAAATGGAGAAGAATTCTTCAATGACAGACATTTTGATTAATCTGAAGTGCAACTGGTTTCATGTTATATGAAACTCAGTTCAGTGCTCGGGACACGTGTGTTTCTTTAAAAAATAATAAAATGAATGCCCTTCTGTAATAATTTAACCATTCCTCACTATTTTAACAGAATCTGATAGTTTCATTTACAGGAAATTGCTTCTAATTAAGAGGCATCCTATTATAAAAACTACTCTTACAGGAAATTTCCTGTAGAAAATCACTGTAGATATAGAAATTTTCTGCTAATGCAAGAGTTAAAACAGAAATAAAAAAAATTCAGGTAGTCTCTTCTACCGAAACTACCACGGGTTTATTAACGTAGGATAACTTATCGTTGCTTACCTCTTTTGTATATATATATATATATATATATATATATATATATATATATGTGTGTGTGTGTGTGTGTGTGTACGTACGTATTTATGTATATACATATATGTCCAAATTTTGACGCATTTTGGTACTTTTCTGTTTAACTGTTTACTGCTTGTCCAAGCGATACAGACTGGGTTTGGCACGCTGCCAAAATTACAATTCGCGAGGTACGGACGGACGGCTTTAGCGTCTGAAATTTTGCTTTCTGGAGGACCGTTATGGAGGAACGTAATCCTACGTTAAAAAACATCCCAACCTATTAGCCATGAGAATATGCTAATCATATTTAAAGGCACACAACTTAGAGTTTGAAATATAAAACCCTCATAAGTAAGAAACGTCTTAAACCTTTAAATTCTCCACAGGCAGTTTTCATATTATTAGAAAAAAGCAAAAATTCAGAAGACATGTTTTAATGCCTGAAAATCACCCATTCGAAATAGGTAGAGTAACTATAACTATATATAATATTTTTAACGGAAGGACAACGGAAAGTAAAACTAAACTATAATCTACCATGTCTGAGATGTCGTGAGTACATTATTCATTTAGATGTTAACAGTTTTCCTTACACTTGACAGCTGTATAAGTAATTAAAGTGTTCAAGCATTTGCCCTTTAAGAAGAAAGTTTACTTCTCTTGCATCTCTACACAGTAATGAAACATTGACGAATTGTTGTAAGAGCAATTGTCTTGAGGTTCGTTTTTTTATTCAACGTTATTTGAAGTTGCTTCTAAACTAAACTTTCAACGATGACAAAATGGGATTCATCAATGTATGACATGACTCCTAAAAGAACTTCTGAAACTTTACCTTTTACCCATAATCCGTCTGAGGAGAAATACACGCTTTCCATGCAGAAAAGAGATATGATTGCATGATTACTTGGATTTTACCGAAAAATATGTAAGCAATACTGCAACACTGTTTTCTAAAATACAGTTTTATGAGAACTAGTTCATGAATAAACAACAGCGAGTAAGTGAGTTTCCTAATACACCTTTTCCATCATAACCTTTTCAAAGAATGCACCAACAAAGCTTGAAATTTTTTTTTCAAATTACTAATGAACTGTGTCATTACAGATATTTAATTAAAAATATCACTTTTATAAAAGTATGTATTTACTTGATGCCTTTGAAATTCAATTGATTTCGGTGTATTAAGAATCGCAAACTCCTTACGAGATATTTTGGGGTAAGTAAAATTATTTCAATTATTACTACTATGGAACTTAAAACTCTGCGAATCGAAGGCCCTCAGATAAGCGGTATCTTGCCTCTACATATTGGATTGAAGACCGTCTCTACGGCGGAAAAAAAATAATTTCATTACTTGTCCGATCCTCGTTTATATATTTTCATATTGCCCATTAGTCTATGTGGTTATATTTCTTATTTTCCCTGCAGGCCTCTAACGGTCCAGGCCCACTATAAAGTAAGAGGCATAAACATAAATAATTCCTTTTTTATTCTACGTAGAGGTAGACTAACATAGACCGACTTGGGGCTTCAAATAATAACACAACAGTACCGCAACTTGCGGTACTAAGAAACTGAACTTTAAAGTCGTAATGAACCCTTTCAGGCAGAATATACGTTCACTAACAATACCCGTAACCATCGGGCTCTGAAATAACTATCGAAATCGTGCAGCCACCTAGGCTAAATACTAATACGGGCTCTATCAGTTAAATACCGCTATCACCTTCAATCTAACTTTTCTCACCTCTCCGTATCCCTACTAATAGAGTAACGTACTACCGTACAAATCTCCACTCCCATCTTGGGCTCTTGCCAACTCAGCGTGTGTCACTTAAATAGACCAGAAACCTGCTCTGAACTCACTTCGACTGGCCTGCCCTGCGCAGCTACCAGAAATTTGCATCTGAGCAACACGCGAACCCTACAAGTCTGCAATTTCTAAGAAGTTATATTACCTGAAGGAATACAGATAGTAAATTATACTGTTATTTATTATTATGTTCAAATAATATCGTTAAAATATTCATATAATTTTTCCCTTTAACACTCAACAGCAATCTATACACAATCTTATTTCATGCAGCGGATGCGTAAATATACCTATTCAGCATCTTATCCGCACAGGTTTATCTATTAGTGTGAAAACTAATGCTTAAAAAGTCGGGATTGTATCGTAGATAATTACACATTTATATAAAAAGTCAAAGGATATTTACATAAAATTTGCAAAATCCAATAAATTTTGGCCAGCCGCCCGTAAGTGTCTTGTTTCCAGGCAGAGTACTGAAGTTCGAATCCCGATTAAGGTAGAAACGTTCGCGTGTTGTCCCGTCGTAGGACGCAGTTTTCGCTCACGTATATGGTGTTCCAGTAATAAGGCAGCCCACAAAATCGCGATGTGGATGGGTCAATGTCCTCAGGACTAAAGTACCTGCCTCATACGGCAAAAAGGGTAATTTTTGTCCTTTATTAAATCACAAAAAGCCATGCACATTGGGAAAAAAAGAGTAATGATAAATCTAAAGAAAAGAAAAAATATCAATTTTTCAGTATTAAACTGGGCCTAGCCCTCAAATGATGAGAAATCCAACAGTGTTCATACAGAAAAAAAGAAAATGCAACGACTGTGAACGAACGGAACAGAGAAAGAGGTTGAACACGTTGATCCGAGAGTTAATAAAACTTCAATATGCAAGAAAGTTTCAGGATGGGGCTAAGGAGGAAGTTTAAGATAAATATTTTTTGCCAAGGCTAGATAGAGATATGGTTAATGTTTGGTATATACTCAGAAAGCTGCAGATTTGGATTTTATTCCATTAGCCAATGGGAAAGCTGGATCTTCCAGCTCCCAACCAATGAGAGACAGGGTGCAAAGTAATAAATTTTGGAGTGAAATATTCTATTCGCATCCTGAATTATATTTCTATCAAAAGATTATTCGAATTCAATTATATCTCTATAATACTACATAAGATGGAACTTTAATAGTGGCAACAAGGTATGTACAAAGTATACAGAAGAGATACAGGGGTGAAACTTTTATAGCCCTTCAAAGTAGTAACCAGCATTGTTTAGCACCCGTTGCTAACGTTCTGGAAGCTGCAGGATGCCGTTGGCAGCACCTGATCTGCTGGTCCTTCAAATGTAGCGGTCGAAAGCCTGCAGAATCTCTGGTGGAATCCACGGAGCGGTTCCTTCATCTTGGGGGGAGAGATCAAACTCACACGGACTTAAGTCCGGGGAATATGGGGGATGGTAGAGAACTCCTCAGCCCCAGCGAGGAGTTCTCTACCTCATCCACAACACATCATCCACAATGTGCGCACAAGCATTTTCCTTCCATCAGTACGATGCAACAAATTATTTCATACGATAGACTGGTAACTAAAACATGGATGTGTTCATCCTGTCACTGTGCAGGCGTGTGATTTTTGTGGGGAGAGCGCATTCGCTCTGAGGTATGGCAGGTATGTGACGTACGTGTGGTGTAAGCTCCTTTCATGAGTTCTGCTGCGTGGGCACTCTACAACAGAGTTGCCACTATTACAGTTCCATCCTCGTATTAGGGTGATATGGCCCAATTTTAAATACATAAGCGAATGCAATCAAGCTGTATACTTTAATAAAAGTTAAATTTTGAAGACGTATCTTATTCTAGACGTACTTTAAAAACATATTTAGATTCACAATAAGATTTAGCTGCCTTTATTGCAGATTTACCTTGAACAATAAATTTTCTGAACGTTAGATTTAATAAATGATGTTCAAGGGGAGTAATTAAAACAAAAGAAATTTTAATGTCTTGGTACCCTCAGGTTATTGTTTATTAAAACATGGCATAAAGTTTTTGGAAAGTTTTTAAGTAAAATTTATTACGCGTTTTATTTTAACCGTAAGGGGAGTAATTAAAACAAAAGAAATTTTAATGTCTTGGTACCCTCAGGTTATTGTTTATTAAAACATGGTATAAGGTTTTTGGAAAGTTTTTAAGCAAAATTTATTACGCATTTTATTTTAACCGTTTTATCTGTTTCACTAAGAACACTGTGTTAGAAATAAAAAATAAAATAAGAAAAGCGGTTAAAATACCAATCTTGTACTTAACTAATATCATATTGTTTTCCCTGACTGAGAGAGGCGGTGAAGGAGGGGACTGATCTTGGAACAAAACCACTTCATTTTTCTCTTGGTTGCTGTATAATGATTGTTCTTTCACCTTAAACCAACAAGCCTGGCCAAAGAAACCGAGTAAAACCCGCACCTCCTGCATTCTCGGTAAGGGTGGTGACCACTGCTTCCTCAAGCTTTATTACTATGATCTTTCGGAAGGAACCTAACAAATAAGCAAAAAAAAAGAAAAAATGCCTAAAAATATTCCCTGCTCTATCCCCTGTTTGGGGATAAAAACGTGTATTTTCATTTTCCATTTATCACACTATTTGAATTTTTGCAGCAGTTTTGAGATCATCGCAGAAGCAAATATGAAATCCATGGCATCAGTTCTACTTCGCACCCATCCCTACGTTTGTCACACTAACTTCAGATTCCAACCCTTCCAGCGTAATTGAGCCCTAGGGATGCCGGCAAAACCTCCATCATTAGTCTCCAATTTCTTTTTATCGCTGTAACCTGTTCCAAGAGACGCCAAATTTACTTTGTAATCCGCACACCGTCCAGGGCCTGCAGCACTCGCTGCAATCAATCACATCTCAACGAGACAGACATACACACACACACACACACACTCTGCTTGATTCCTCCTTCCCTTTTTTTTGATTGGGAAGTGCGACGTTTTATGAATTTTTTTTTCTTCCTCTTGTTCTTTTTTCCACCTTTCTTTCGAAAAAAGGAGTAGATGGGCCGTGTCAGAGGACGGTTAAGAACCGGTGTTTTTGTGGTGTAAGTTTCTCGTCATAAGTGTCAGGAAATTGATACGCTGGACGAGGTAACAAAAGAGTATGATACGCCGGTGAAATTGGTGGATGTGTAGGGGTTTCGGCCAGAAGAAGGTTCGAGCAGGTGAGGTCAAAATATTTTAGAAAAACCATCATACTCTGTCACAATCGTTTTGGAGACGCGATCAGTTGGAGATCCAGCTATTGTTGGAAGTAAGCGACTGTCGAGGTGTAAATGTTTGTTCAATCTATCTTCCAATTACGACGCTTTGTCGGCAAAATGCCATCTTACTTTTAGGTATGTTAGTGTTGTGAAATAATAGTGAAAATGAGCTTTTTGTAGTTATTTTTACAGGAAAAAGATTATTCCTTTTATAATATACCATGATTCTTAAAACAGGTGTTATGAAGACCCTGTAAGGGGAAAACTACACCATCTTAATGATCATAATTAGAAAATATACAAGAGTAGAGTATGCTTACAAATGCTACAAGAGTAATAAAATATACAAGAGTAGATATACAAGAGAAAATATACAAGAGAAAATATACAAGAGTAGAAAATATACAAGAGTAGAGACTGAATACCAACAAAGGAAAATGCAGATAAAATAAGATGATCATGTATTTATGTTAGGCAAAAATTTAAGCCTCTATTTACATATTTATTCTTTTTATATTTATTGTTTCTTAATGATTACTCCTTTCAATTAATATAATTTCCTGCCTCTAAGGCATAGGGTATTGATGTCATTGTAAATTGGACAATAGGTTAGTTTAAGTTGATTGAAAGTGTTAAGGACATCTTTTGCTCTCGACAATTAGGGTGATTGGCGTCAGCAAAAGACGTCGTAATATATTGACTGTCGTAATTAAAATATATTCATTCCTTTTCTGTACTATATGCTGAATATTTATCTGACGAAAAGCCTGAAACGTGTACTTAGTTGCATGATGATTCAACAATAATTTAGTTTAACGTTTTGAACTGAAAAAATGTTTACGAAAGAAATTATTTTGTTTGACTTCAGATCAAAAAGCCAGTTAGACAGTCACTGTTTTATGTCATATGCATATTCTAACCACCTAACTCACTTGCTACTTTCAAGTTTACCCAGATGATCAGCAGAGGCTGCTTGTTTAGAATTTTGCCTATGTCTATACTCAAGAATGTGATTTCTATATTCCCCCAAGAATTACTATAAGCTTGACGTTACTAAGCCCATCTACATCCTTTCTCGAGAAAATAAGAGACGTCTCGAGAGGTCATTTGATGCCATAAATGTGTCATTCGATCATAAGACTATCTTCAAACGACTCAATGTAAAATTTGCTTACTTGTGTATTGGCCCTGCCTTTCTTTACTGTGCTTATGTTATCTCCCATGCAAATAACTTTCAGGAATTCTTATTTTTCCGGATAGAAATTCCATAAATTTTACAGAATATTACGTCCTCAATTTTTCCTCATAGGAGAAAATATAAAATTTTTCAGTTTTAATGATTTTGGCGTTATTTCAGCTATATGAAAACTTAATATTTCAGCTAAAATTTGCAATACTTAAGTTTTAAGTAAGATGTCAAACTTTACTAACAACTTATATAATTAATAACAAAATTATAAAATAATTACAACTTATAAAACAATTATAGATAAACTTATAAAACAGTTATAAATAAACTTATAAAACAATTACAAAATTATTAATTTTTTTCTGAAATTTCAAACGTGAACTTTGTTTTTTTTAGTTCTTATCTCTAAAATTTTAAACTAATAGTTTCCATATCTAGCTCCAACTCCCTTCTCAGAATTGTAATTGAGTGGAAACTTTTATATTCCAGCTGAAAAATTTCTCACATTTTCTGCAACTAACATCAATCGCCAAGAAATTTTACGTTTGAGAAAATGCTTTTAGATAGATGGCAGCATGATTCGAGACATTCACCAATAGTTAGCCATGAATATTCCCAATGACATTTTTCGGGATTTTTAATTTTAAAACAGAAAAGCAATTCTATCATGGGCACATATATGGTGTCACTACAAAAATTTTGATAATCACAATTGGAGCTCAGAATGTGATTTCTCCTTGAATTTCAAACCCAAGCATTATATTTTGCCCTGCAATAAAACTGAGGATGACTGCTTGGCATCTAAACTAAATTAAGTGAAATCCCTCTGCCCTTCCCTATAAGGAACAATGCTGACATATGGTATATATTAGTTTCCAATTTAAGACATTCAGGGAAGAGTATGGGTAAAGACTAATATAAGAACTAGCATGTTTTAGAGTATTTTTCCTCCATGGAGAAATAATTTTAGAATCCACGCCCATTGTCAATTCTGGAATTTCGATTCAACTTCTAATATATTCCGGGGCTTTGGAAAACGAAAACAAGATTTTTCCGGAATTTCCAAAACCTGTGGAATCCCGGTTTTTATCGGATTTTTAATCATGTATCTCTATTATATTAATCAGTGAACAGTGATTTTGTTAGATTGAGGAGATAAAATACTAATGTAACATACAGATACATACATTCATGCGTTCGTTCGCACACGCATATGTGTGTGTGTGTGTCTTTAGGTGTGTTCAGTTCAAAATTTGCAGCTGGAAACAATTCTTAAGTTTGAAGTCGTGGGTGACACGAGTGGTCAAAACTCAATAATACTTCAGATTTTCGTATATAAAATCCACATTATTCAGACATTCTGAGGTATGCCCAGCGAAGTATCCCCATTCAACCTGTTGTTGTTGCACATCCCCCAAAGACTAGCAGGTCCATGACATTGTACACCCTAAGGAAATCCAGAACCATCAAAGGATTGGCAGCTAGATCCCGCATGGAGAGCCCCAGGTAAGCAAGAATATATTCAGGGGAAGCCCACTTAGTAGAACACTTGGAGCAGACTTCAAAACACATAGAACCCCCAGAATATGTCGAAGATCTAAGATGTGAGTAAGAAAGGTTTGATCTTGCCTGTTACAACTAAGTACCTGAGTATCGTTTGATTCCCCAGATTACTCTGGTACTGGCAAATTCCGTGACGGGACGGGAATTTGCCAGTACCAGAGTACCTTTATCATTCCTTGCCTGTTACAACTAAGCCACCCGGTCGATTACTCTGATACCAGTGATGCACCTGTGGAACGAGCCAAATGGTTTCATTTTTGCGTTTAGTTCTGGAAAAAAGCTCCATATATGTGAGAGGTGCAGAAGGCACCGAAGCCTCACAAGCACCCGCTTTCGCCAGGGAGTGTGTGATTTGATTGCCCTCGATGTCAACATGAGAAGGAATCCACTAAAGGTGGATCCGATGAGACATAGATAGACGTTTCAGCTTTTAATAATACTCACTCCTATATTATCCCTTACTCTATGCCAATTGACCAAGTGTTGGATAGAACTTCTGCTATCCGATAGGATTCAGGTATAATTTCTTTCAGTGAGTGACGTAATGAAATCAAGGCCTTCGTTTATGGCTATTAGTTCATGACGAAGAACAGAGCAGAAGTCGGGATTCCTCTTCTGAAATTTTACCACTTGATTTTGTGATTTGATGTAAATTCCACTACCAGTAGAATCCTTATCATTCCTACTACCGTCCGTATACACCCGAACAGCGTCCTCTGGAATACTATTAATTATTTCGAGATCCAGTTGCCTCATATAGTATATAGGTAGATCTTTTTGCTTGTTCACTTGAACAGGAAGGTTAGTATGGAAAAGGCACATACACACACAAAAAAAGAAAATAAAACCACCAAAGGATCGATACACTGAGACAAGTTACGCCGTTTCACATTATTAGTGATTAGACTTCAAGAGGTTACTTGACTAAAAGGACTGTTTTTCCTAAGCCTTTGACTACTACACCAATCCCCAAGAAAAGCTGAAGTTCGTTTTTGAGATCCAAGACTACAGTTTGTTGTAATATTTAACCAGACATGCACCTCTTCTACCTGAAGAGTGTAAATGTAACCTGAAGAGTGTAAATGCAAAATGGCAATTACATGTCACGTAACACCATAAAATTCTAGGAATGAAACTTTCCTTATGGTCAGGATTTTTATTAACTCAGAACTTTCATCGTTACGTTATTTCTTATATGGTTACAATTTAGATGTCTAAGAAGTGTTAGCTGGCTGGGCCAGAGGGAAGATATAAAAATTATGTACAGTTTAAAAGGGGTTAGTAAAATTAGAAATTTATCGGTCAATTTAAGTTAGGGAATGAGTTTTATAAAGTTAGGGACGGATGAATATTTTTTGGCGTGACATATATATGCATGTATTCGTCGAATCAGAAACTGTAATCTAAACAGCCATTTTTTCTCACATTAGTAAACTGGCATTGATTATAAAAGGGAAAAGGGAGAGATTCTTAGCTTTAGGGGGTCATAGAACTCTTAAAGTGTAAGTAAGTGAAAAAAAATACATACATTTTAGCATTTTATAGCTCTTGATGTATTTCATCTACATGTTCACTTTAAATTCATTTTTATAGCCCTACATTTTGTCCTTTTAAAAAATATTTCTGAAGACATACCGTTGAGGAATATTAGTCGAAGTAAGTTAAGTCGAAATAGAGTCTTGATAGTTAATCATAGCTTGCGTACAACATTATTCCCAAATAAATTAACCAACATAAACAACTTTGGTATATAAATACACTTTAAAAAAATATTATTTACCCGCAGCTAAATTATTGTGTTTTAAAGCTTCTTTCTATTTTTAATAAGTATCTGTATTTAACATTCCCAAAATTGTAGCAATAATTCTATAATTTATACGCTAATAAAAACAATATATTGTATGAAATGATGAAAATTTAGGTATATGCTTTAGATAATAATATGCTATAACTCTCCTAAAAATTTCATGAAAAAATATTGAATAGTTCAGACGACATCCTGTGCCCAATGCTAAAAAAATCCCATTTTGAGAAAAACGACTGTAAAGTTTTTCATATAAAAATGTTTATATATTTGCCTAAACACATTTTTGGTCATAACTCCAGAAATAATCGGAATTTTTACACCCGGTTTGATTTGAAATGGTAAGAACATCTTGTAGTTTAACTTTTTTTTCTTTTAGAAAATAGATTTTTTTTTTTTTAGTTTTAAGAGCCGTATGACTAATTTAAGAGAACAAAGGAAACAAAGAGAAGTTCTGAGAATTACACAGTGAAATGTGTTTGTTCTCTTCGAAATACCGAATTTTTCTTTTGGAGACAACATAAAAAAAAAGAAAACTTTTATGTGCATTATTACCGGACCAATGTTATGCATTGTAACGCTGAAGGAAATCATTCAAGAAATAGGTATTTAACAGTGCAAAGATCCTATCCCTAAATACAGAGGCTGTTCACACATTTTTTAGACGATGTATATTGTATTCACAAAACTAAATTACATAAAATTCTTGTGTTTTAAATGTTCTATTTGACATCCCTTATTCTGAACTATCTTTCGACACCGCAATTTCCAGGATAATAATGCCTTTTGAAGTGTCAGAAGAGGTATTCTATCCCATTCCTCCTGAACAGCTTTTCAGAGTCCTGTAAGGGTTTTGGGACGACGTTTGGATAATGCAGATTTTAAAAATCCGAAAGCACAAAAATCCATAGGTGATACATCGGGAGATTTAGTAGGGATATCAGTGAAGGGTATGGCCTTGATACCAGTTTTTTGTTCCATTTCTTTTAGGAAATTTACAGTGGATTTTGATGTGTGACTGCTAGCTTTGTCCTGATGGAATCTCACAGATTGATGGCACTGTGGGTAAAGCGATGGTATTTCATTCAGAAAAATTGGCGATAAAATATGTTCCTGATAGTATTTGGAGTTAATCTTGACATTTTTTTCCACTCTCTTTATTTTTAACTTGCCATTATAAGAAAAACCAGCAACAATCATGAATCCCTTAGAAAAACTTTCTTTTGATTCTTTGAACCATGTACTTAAATTTTTTTCTCCCCTTTTATGATAATAAATGGCTCTTTTTTTTGTTGAAATCATTTAAATACACCCATGATTCATCTATTGTGACAATTGTTTCCCATTTTTCTTTGGATAAGTGTTTCTCATATAGAATTCTGCTGCGTGTCCTGCGTTCAGCGATATGATTTGGAAGAAGACGAAGCACATTGCGTTTTTTCGCTTTCTTAAGATTTAAATCAACGTTTATCATTTTGTTTACAGTGGACACCGAGCATTTTAATGATTTTGCAACTGTCCTTTGACTAGGGGGATTTTCTTTTAACATTAAACAACGTACCTTTGCAATAGTTGAAGATGTCCGTTTTTTCCTTGGATACTTGTTTGGAATTTTTGTCCCATTTGAGGCTCCAATTTGACGTTTTTTTCCTTTCTTGTTGACGATATTACCTATCGACGCTTTAGATATCACAAAACCATGACTCTCACATCGTTTTTGGATAACGGAGTATGCATATTTCTCTTCGGAAAGAGCATAAATGTAGCCTTCGAACCACTGCTTTGTTAAAAACGCCATTTTGAATAAAAACAAAACTTTCAAGCCGCAGACGATAATTTTGACTTTTAAAAACATAGTACAATTGCAATTATTTCTTTTGCAGCAAACGATTTTTTATTACCGCTTACCAAAATCGTCTAAAAAAATGTGCGAACAGCCTCTGTATACATATTTTCCTCACTAAAGGCGTCATTCTAAAGCAGTAACTCTATTAGAAGAAAACAGTGTGCACTTTTCCAGGCTCAATTTAATCAAAATAAATTACGTTTAATGTTACTTGCAGCAGCACTAACACTATTAATTAAAACAAAGAATTCTAATAAAGTAATAAAAAAATTCAAGAATGGGTTGTGAACATACTATTTTAGGGTGCAAAATTGCCCAATCATCGATCGTCATAATTTCCAATTTGAAAAGTGTAACTATTAAGGGAAACTCCTTTTTCTCTCTTTTAATTGCATTTCTCGACTGATTTACGGTAACATGAATCAAAGATGAAGTTATACTCATCATTCTTTATTGCCCTGCCTAAAATAACGAGGGTTGGAGAGTTAAATAATAATCAAGGAACAAGCGAATTCATTTATTCAGCCTCAACCTGTTATTACTTGTTACATGCTACATGCCCATTCTAACACATAAAAATTGACCGAGCGTAGGAATATCATTTATTTTCGTCGATCGCAACATGATTTTATGGCTAGTTTCTTTAAGTCATCAGTGGTTAATTTAAATTTGATGAATCTGGGAGATCTTCATCATCTCATAATAACTTCATACGTGACAGATTAATCCGCATCAACATCGATTTTTTTTTTCTCCATATAAAAAGTATTAATGCACCGAAAAGGCTATACAGGGTTTAATTCCTGTTCTCGGAAAATTTGTCAGAACATTAAAAATGGGTCATTATTAAATATTTTAAGAATAATTGCTGAGACTTAGCTGCAAATATTATATACAGGGTGTCCATGATTAAACTTCCCTACTTTAAAGTTGTCTACAGGCGAAACTATTGTTCAGAAAATTATGAAATTTTGTGTAGGACATATTGAAGGGATTGGAATTTGTTTGAGCAAATAAAAAAAATTAGTTCAAAATTTCATTAGTTCAAAATTTTTTGATGAATTGCACATTTAGCCAGCATTTACTATAGTTAAAAAAATGTATTACAAGACATGTTCAACATGACGGCCATCATTTTCAGCTACCATTTGAAATCGTAAGATAGCATGTTCTACAGTTGACCTCAGTGTGTCCGGGGAAATGCTGAGAACATGTCGTGAAATGTTGTCTTTCAGATCAGGTATAGTTCTTGGTTTATCAAGACTGGCTAGATGTTTCACATGCCCCCAAAGCCAAAAGTCGCATGGGTTGAGGTCTGGGGATCGGGGAGGCCACACATTAGGAAAGTGGCGGCTGATGACACGTTCTTCTGTAAAGTGATTTTTGAGAACGTTCTTAACACGAAAGCTAATGCGTGGAGGAGCTCCATCTTGCATAAAAATTGTGCATGAAAGGAACTGACGTGATTGCAGATCCGGAACAATTTTATTCAGTAACAAGGATGCATATCGCTCCTCAGTGACCGAGCATGTTACTGGACCTTTAGGACTTAATTCCTTGAAGAAATACGGGCCGAGAATAAAAAATGCAGAAAATCCACACCACAGGGTTACTTTCGGTGAATGCATCGGAACATCTAAGATTAAACACTGAATTTCTGGTTCCCAAATTCGGCAGTTATGAATATTCACCGAACCGTTCAAATAAAAGTGTGCTTCGTCTGTCCAGAGGATATTCCAAGGCCATTCTACATCAACCTCAAAGTGAACAAGAAACTGAAGTGAGAACCGCTGTCGAGTCTCTAAATCATGTGTAAGCAACCTCTGCACAAATTGAAGCTTGTACGGATAATACCGGAGGATATTCCGCATGATCTTCTGGGCAGTTGAACGGGGCAGATCCAATGCTTCTGCCACACGACGGACACTGGTACTAGCCTGTTCGTTGGAAGCTTTGTCCTCTTCCACCTGAAGCACAACCTTCTCTACAGCTTCTGCGGAAGCAGGTTATCTTCCTCTTCCAGAACAAATGTTGAAAGAATCAGTTTCTTCAAATTTGGCCACCATTAATCGAAGACCTTTAACAGTCAATGGACCTTTTCGTATCCCCTTCAAACTCCGAAATTTTCGTAGAGCAACTAGTGTTGAATTATCGTTTTGGTAAAACAATTTTACTAACAAAGCTCGATCTGGTAATCGTAACGATGACATTCTGATTAGCAATAGCAAGCACGCTGAAAACAAAATCTCCATGAAAGTTTCTAGGTTTTATAACAGCTTCTTCTCTACGTCGACAAAAATTAATTTGCATATTTGTTTCTTCTTCGTTCCTTCAAATCTTTTGTCCGAAAATTAGTTATCGAACAAGTTTCCGATCGACTTTGCAATCACTTTAAAGATTGTAAAATTTAATGAGTTATTGTGTTAGGGTGATCTATGGATAAGAAGATGGTGAAATCTTAAGTAAAGAACCAGTCGTAAATGTGTAATTCATCAAAAAACGCCCTCTGGTGGTGGAATTTTGAACTATTTTTTTATTCGCTTTCGAAATCCCATCCTTTTAATATGTCCTACACAAAATGTCATAACTTTCTGAACAATAGTTTTGACTATAGACAACTTTAAAGTGGAGAAGTTTAATTATGGACACCCTGTATATATATACACACGCACACTTAAGTACTTACGTATATACAGTTTGTAGTCACGTTTATTTTGCTATTTGACTGCAATTGTAACTTTGACAAGTTAACGGTAGCCGGGAGGAAGAATTTGATGTGGGCGGGGACAACACACAGATTGCATCTTGTGTAGTGAGTGCAGACCACGCGACTCGAGACTCGACCACTCGAGTCGAGTCTGGGACTCGCGTGGTCGATGAGTTTTCTTATTTAGATTGAGGCACTGGGTACTTGAAGTGTATGAACTGTTATGTTATAATCAAATATTTTAACCAGCCAAATACTGTTGTGATTTTGTGAAGACAACAGAGAAATCAGAAGTGGGATTACCAGAAGTGTACGCTTACGGACGGAATTTAGTAGTACAGTTCGACGAACAATGTTATTTGGATGAGTTCGAAAGATGTGTTGAATGTTTTATTGTCTATTAGATATAATTTATATTTCTGTTAAGAACTTATCCAAGGATGATAGTTGCAGAGAATTGTGTATTTGATGATTAAAATAGTGGTTTCGACTTCGGCAAATTGTTCGAGTAGTCATTTCGATTTCAAATTTTGATTGAAGATTTGTGCTATTTTCATTTGCGAAAATGGTTATTAAGGCGACAATGGACCATGAAAAACTTTTTATATATTTATTAACCAATTGCTATGAAATTTTGTATACTTATACAGTGTTGTTTAGAGATGGAAATTCTAAATTTAAAAAAAAATCAGAATGTAATTAGTTAAGATATTAATTAAAATCAGTTTGTATCTATTTAAAAATGCTCCAGGCGCATTAATTTTTGTCTCAGATATCGAATTTTCTCTCTTAAGCTAGCTTTATATAGTTATAATAAAAGTTAGTAGCAATATTTGATTTACAGTCATATTTATAAAAACTAGAAAAAAAATCGATAAAAATAGGTCATTTTATGCAAAATTTTATCAAAATATTTTTTTCACTGTAAAAATTTTAAGTTGTTTTGAAATAGTATAATGA
Source organism: Dolomedes plantarius (assembly GCA_907164885.2). Lineage (NCBI taxonomy): Eukaryota > Metazoa > Arthropoda > Arachnida > Araneae > Dolomedidae > Dolomedes > Dolomedes plantarius. Next base: position 37,551,388 of record OU015491.1, read on the forward strand.
ATTGATTGCTAAGTTTTATTTTAATATATATAACTAATCATTTTATGAAATTTTATGAAAATTCAAGAAAAATTATGACGCATGGAACATTTTGAACTTACCGAAACGACATGAAAACTTGTTTTGAGAAAATGGCATTTAAAGTTTTAATTTGATTAACATTTCCAAAGTTTACGTTTGAAAAAAATACTTATAACTCGGTTAATAATGATCGAATCAACATACTTTTTTAAAATTTAAAGCTGATAAGTTGCAGAATCATTTTCTGAAAGAAAAAAAAATCGTTTTGGGGGCCATATTTTTGTCAATCTGAAGGTCCATTGTAACCTTAAGAAAGTAGATGAGAGCAAACCAGTTTTTTTCGACCTTACAAAACAAATGCTTCAGAGAGTATTACAATAAGGAATATTGTGAAGGAATGGAAACAGCATGGAATAGTTTTAGAGACTCGTTCACCATCCGCAAGTCCAGTTTTGTTGGTTAAGAAAAAAACGGGAGAGCATCGGTTGGTTGTTGATTATCGAAAACAGAATAGTCCGACCATTAAGGACAAAGTTCCACTACCCGAAATAGACGATCTATTAGAATGTTCGGGTGACTGTAAATTATTCACAACCCTCGATCTAGCTCACGGATATTTACAAATACCTCGGATTAAATTATCATAATTTAATCCAAGAATATGAGTTTGAAATCAAGTACAGACCAGGGAAAAGAATGGCCCACATAGATGCTTTAATTAGGGCTCCAGATCAAGAATCTGAAAATACATTGACTACTATAATTGAAAGGAGAATTGAGGTTTGCTTGACATTGACCCCAGACGAGCAAGTCTTACTAATTCAACATGCTGATCCAGAACTGAAGAAGTTAATCACGATTTTTAAGAAAGGAAAACACGAAAGAACAAAAATCGAGGAACAGCAAATAGGTAACCATGTTTTAAAAAGAAATAGATTGTATAGAGCTGTAAAAGAAAATGAAGTAGAAAAATTTCTTAACGTAATCCCGAAAAATATGCGAAAGAGTACCGTAGTGAAGTTTCAAGAATTGATGGGGCATTTCTTCGTCGACAAAACTCTAGGTAAAATTGAGGAGTATGAAAAGATATGTTAGGAGACACACTTCAATGTACTTTAAATGTTTGATCAATAAAGTCCCGGGAAGAAAATAGCAAGGCTTACTGCACCCGATAAAACATGGAAAAAGACCTTTTTCCATCCTGCATATTGACTACTTAGGACCATTCGTCAAGAGTTAAAGAGGTAACCAAGATCTTTTAGTTCTGATCGATAACTTTACGAGATTTGTGCGAGTATCATCAGTAAAAAGTACCAAAGTGCAGTACGTATTGAAAACGTTAAAAAGTTTTGCCAATGAATTTGGTCTACCCGACAGAATCATTAGTGACAGAGGGTCAAGTTTTACGTCACAGCAGTTTGAAGATTATTGTAGAACTAATGGAATAGCTCCTACATTGAACTCCACAAAACATCCTCAAACCAACGGAAAGGTTGCAAGAACAAATCGCACCATAATTCCTGCCATTGCAACATCCATGGAAGAATATCAGCACTGAGATTGGGACTTAAAAATGAGAGAAGTCGAGAGGAACCTGAACAGTATGGTTAATTAGACAACTAATAAAACTCCATTCGAAATGCTGCATGGGTATGTGCCCCGATGTCATGATGGCATTTTACGAAGAGCGGCTGATGACACCACGGACATTTGGACTGATCCTAAAGAGATTCAAGCATAAGTGAAAAATCGCATTGAAGAAAGACAGTTATGACATGAAGAGGTGTAGTTCAATCACCTATGAATCAGGTGAAATCGTCGTTATGAAAAGAGTATCAAACTCAAAATCTAACAGTGAATGGCTGCCTTAACCTTTAGACCCAATGACTACTTTGAAAGAGTCTCGCTCTCCTCTATCCTTATATATGTAGAAGGTATCAGTACAATTTATTTTAATTTTAATTTATTTTTTGTTTTTAATGCACATATCTAAAAAATAGCTATACAAGACACGTGCCCTGCATTCGACTTTCATGATGAACAGTGGAGACTTGCCTAGTGACGAAGCTCAAGACTATTATTTCAGTTGAAAAATACATTCCTGAGATTTTTAATTAAATACCATACCGCATGGTGTGTGTGTGTGTGTGTGTGAAGTATTGATATATGTTCGCGTTATGCGAACGTATATCAATACTTAACACGCACACACACATATTTATAAACAAGCATGTGTTACGGCCAAAGTCCGAAGTCTGGCCGATTCGCGTAATGACTGGCCACTTTTGGCATTCGACACGTCACTCGGCCAAAGCCCGAGATAATAGAAAATTGACGACTCCTTCGGACTTTGGCCGGCAAATTCACACCCGACAATCAATGGTGAATTACCCAAGAAAAATTGTTCTTTTCCCTTTGATTTTGAAGTGATTTTTCTTCTACTTTGACTGAACTAAAGGGGTTTCACAATGGTAATAATATGAGTTAGAACTGATATGATCAATTCCCGTCACTGCAAGATCCAGCTCCGAAAAACTTCTAGATTTGGCTACCTTTTTCTTGGACAATTTGTGAACTCGCCACTGATTGTCAAGCGCATCACGAATTTCCCGGCCAAAGCCCGAAGATGTCGTTCATTCTGGATTATTTCGGGCTTTAGCCAAGTAGCTTGACCAATCCCAGAAGTGGCCAACCATTTAGTGAACTGGCTAGACTTCGGACTTTGGCCGTAACTAACACACATTATATATATATACTAGCTGTACCCGTCCCGGCGTTGCTCGGTTAATGTAATTACCAATTTTTTAGTAGCCTTAACCCTTTGTTAATGGGCGTCGCTGTCATCCTTTTCCTCATCACGATACATTATTTTATCCATATAAATTTAATCCTTTCTGGCACATTTTGGCAAAATTTTTGACATAGGATTACTTAAAACTTTCCACAACAGTCAGCGAGACGAAAAACGTTTTCCACAAACACACCACAAATTATATGATATTAACTAAGTGTTGGCCAAAAAAATTATGGCATTACTAAATGCGATTTTTTAATCGATTATCACTGCAATAGTAATCGATTTCCTTTAACCACTCAATCCCTCATAGAAAACAAACGCCCCAACACATCACGTGCTTGACGTCGAAAACGACCGACGAAAACGGCTTGACGTCGAAAACCTGTTTTCCCCCGCTGTACCTTCGTCCGGAAATGAAGAACGAAATCTCCAAAATGAGATTTCTCGCAAAAGTTTCCGAATCATAAAATAAATTATTAAAAAATAACTACAATTTGTAAATTAATTTTGGTTCTGGATTTCGAAACTGTGATGTCTAGGGTCTCTGAGATAAAAATTTCGTAAAAATGTAACGACATTTACGTATAGATTCGACAATTTGGAAAAAAGGGTCGCGGCCAAAATCGCGTTTTTTCCGAAAAACGGGTGCGTACAGGCGATCGAAAAAAATCACAATTAATCGATAAATTAAGACAGACAATTTTAATTGTGATTTCCGTATAGTGTCATCTTTCCCGTATAGGCTCGTCCGAAAAAAAAAATTCTTGGACGGATACGTTAGGATTTACGGAGCTTTTACTCGTCCGGGAGCTCCAAATCGCGACTAAATATTTAATTACGGAAAATCTAATTAAAAAATCGAAAAAAGGGCTTCGAGGTGCATAATGAGACCTCGGGGGGCATCTTCGTGTCGAATCTCAAGACTGTCCGACCTGCCGTCTTTGCGCCGTGCCGCGAGCAGACAAAAACTCGGTCACACACACACAGACTTTGCCTTTTATATATAAAGATATATATATATATATATATAAACAAAATTGAAGATCAGAAAATGACTTCTTTGGTTCGATCTCCATACCCAAGAGTTACGTGAAAAGTGTCTCACTATCCTCTCACCTAACATGTACGAGGGCATCAGCATAGTAGCACAATATAGTTATGTAAGATACTACTTACTTTAAAGAACGGTGGTGTGGTATGCCGTAGGATCAAGCTAAAAGGTTTTTCTATCAGTTTTAATTAAAGACTATAAAATCATTAAAAAAAATTTTGAAATAGAAGTAAAACTTAATTTATCGCACGAATTTTTTTTTGTTTATTTTTTAAATTTTAATCAAACAAGATAAACGGAGGAAAATATCAAAAATGCTTATCTGGTTGGGAAAAAAATTCCCACTTTTCAGGGACTTCAAAAGTGAAAATAAAAATTCAGGTACTTTTCGAGTATTTTTATAAACCTTGTGGGAAACCTGCAATCAGGCCCTACCAGAAAAAAAGGGGGCAATAGGATTTAGGGATGCGACATCGATAAAAAAACATCGATGTTTTGAAACATCGATATTCAATATTAAAACATCGATGCTAATAAAACATCGCCCAAAAACCATCGATGTTTTTAAACATCGATGTTTTAAAACATCCATTTTTTAAAACTAGTTTAGTAACCTCTAACATTAATGTTACTTCGGTTAGTCGTGGGGGTGTGTTATTTAATTTCACTCTCTGATTTGGCTGACACAAATGACAAAAACTTGGTTGCTTTTGCGTTGGGCTACATTGATGACTCAAAATTCTCGTTGTGAATATCGCCATGTTTTGCCTTCAAATGTCCAGATAAATTCGTGGTATTGCCAGAAGTTTTGAGGGACTTAAGGCAAATATTGCATTTCGCCAATTTGTCAGAGGTTTTGCAACAATATTTCCAAACGGTACTTTTGGGAGGCATATTACCAATAATATTAACGTTAACTTATATAAAACCAGAACAAAACAAAAACTTAAATGGCTGCTCTAGTGTATATACTATTTGTGAAATAAAACCCCATGGAAGGTTCTGGAGTGTCAGGAACATTCCAAGCGCTCTGATTGGTTCATTGGTTGTTGATTTCCATTTACCTGTTTGCTAAGGAATCGTTCCCCCTTTTGCATTCGTTCTTTTCAGAATTCAGACTTACTTTTACTGAGTGTGAAAATTATGCTACGTGGTAAATTTTTTTATTATGGTACTTTTTCATTAAAAAAAACATCGAGACAACGTAAAACATCGAGCACAAAACATCGATGTTAAAAAAACATCAGCTTCAATAAATCGATGTTTTCAAAAACATCGACATCGATGTCGCATCCCTAATAGGATTACTTGCGTCTACCCTCAAAGGGTACCGGAATTTATCCCAGAAAAAAAATGTATATTTACTTTTAAAAAAATTATATGAAAATAAACCAAGGAACTGGTGAAAAATGACGAAGAAATGCATATAAAATATGAATTTTTTTTACGCTATTTTCCATTAAGTAACTTTTCGAACGCGAGACATCTATGACTTTCAAATGATGTAAGACCATTAGACGCAGCTTCTGAATTTCTTTCAAAGAACCGCTAATGATTTTATAGCACATGCAGCAGAACTCTCATTACACAAAGTAGATCTCGAGCTCCTAACCTTCTAGCTCACTTGCTAACAGCGTTAAATAACTCCGAACCGTTCAATCTCATGCATAATTCCTTATTAAATGATGCATGCTTTCACTATTCCCCCCACTCGACGGGCGCTTAAAATTCCTCTTACCATCACGTCAGGGGAATGAAAGATTTTAAGTTTGAACTCTCGGGATCTCCGGCATCAATAAATTTACCATTTGTATTCGATAATAGCTGGTTACGTGAAGCGTGCGCAGTCTTTGCAGCGGTCTCGCAGTAATTCCGATATCATTGCGGCCTACGATTCCAGGCCTATCCCTAATTGATTGGGCGGTTCGATTCGGGAGCAATTATCGAATTACGTGGCCTAAAGATACGCACGGTGTTTCAGAACATCCGGGGGTTTGGTGTTTTGATGATTCGACAACTTGAGAATTGCAATATCTTTACTCGCATTCGGCATGATTAGTGGGAACTGTCGAAAAAAACTCGCTTTTATTTTAACTTTTGTGGTCATGGCGAGATTTATCGTACGCTGTTACCTGAACGTCGCAAATAAATACAAAGGAGCGGCCATTAAAAATTTTACTATTAGTAGTTTTGAAAGTAAAATACACAATTTAATCGGGGAATTAAATTAATCACCAATTTTAGGGGACATTTCATAGATTTTTGATAACAATTGCAAAATTTCAGGATCTAAGTAATATCTTGTTTCATTCTGATCTTATGATCTTATTTAAAACACGCTTTACATTGTATAGGAGAACACAGACTAACTCATAACGGCATTCCAATAAAGTGAGAGAGAAAGAGAAAATTAAAGTACATTGAAACTTCGATGCTTTTGTTTTCTTGTAACAAAAAATTCCGCGTTTATTGCCTTCATTTATAAAACTTCAAGCCATTTTTAAAAATTTCCCTGGTAATTCTACCAAATGTCATTCATCACTAGTTTTGATAACTATAGTCGAACCGCGTTATAACGGACTTCAAGGGACCAAAGGTTTTGTTCGCTTTATCCGGTGGTTCGCTATATCCGAACCGTTAAGAAAAATACTGGAGTTCATAAAATGTATAACTCATTAGTTGCAACGTGTATTCAATAATGATGTATTGAAAAAATGATAAAATATATTAAAAAAGATCATTAGTGAATGAAATCGACACAATATTAATTAAATTACGCATGATAGGAAAACGGCGGGACCAAAATTTTCGTTCGTTATATCCGCGAGTTCGTAATATGCCAGGTTCGACTGTAGTTATAAAAGATATTTTATCGCTAGTCTAGTGACTATTATTTTTTTGTCAACTATTGCATCTGATTGAAGATTTAAACATATATCATAAAAAATAACAGTTTAAAATGAGCTTTAAATTCGCTACAAATATATTTTATATAAATACTGACCCATTAATCCGTAACTTGTAAACTGAAAACAAAATCATAAACCAGTTGAAAGTTTAATGTTACCGATCGACACTTCAATATATTTTTATAGTAATTCAGTTCCTCCCTAAACTGACAAAAAATTATATAAAAGATTCTGCGTAGTACGCAGCTTAGAGCAAATGGGATCTCTTCTATCAGACGCGCTATACGTTTCCAAGAAATGACGAAATATCTCTGCCCAACAAATGATGCTATAAAACCAACGCGATTCTAATGAAGGGCAGAAAATCAAAGAAAGAAAAATCAATGAATAGGCTCAATTCAATTAAAGTCGATTGCAGTCGATTGCGATCATGACGTAAAAAGTACGTCTAAACTCTAGATAAACCCTCTAAGAAAGCCAGTCATTGGGGCGCTTTCTATGAGACTGTTATGACAAGCGATTGTTGTCCACAGTTATACACTACAGCATTTGGAAAAGATCAGGTTCAAGTGGCATAATGGAAAGCTACATCACTTCTCGTAAGGAAATTTCAAAGCAAAACGCTTCCTTTTACTGTCCTTAAAATAACATCGAGCAAAGGTAATCAAAACAAAAATCTGATCAGGTAAAAAATTCAACAAGTCAAAAGTTTGTGGGATCTATTTTCTGGGTTGATTGGTTGAGATAGCTACAGTCCTCTCTTGCTACGCGAGGGTAAGCTAGACCGAGACCTATTTTATGACAAGATTTAATAAGGTAAGTTTATCATCAGATTCCTTTTCGTAAAATCAATATACTCTTTTACATCCAACCATATATATTCATGCCCAAAACGTTGCCCAATGTTTGTTCTCGTTGCTACATTTACTTATAAATTCCGTGCAGTACTTAACCACTATCCATTTTTATGGAGTCATTTTTCCTCTGGGAGAATGATATTCAATTTCTACCAAAGGAAGGGAGCTGATGGGAAAAAAAAACCCATGTTATCCTTTTCTAGCAATTTTTTAGTTCTTTCGGGGGGGAAGGGGGTCATTTGAAAATCCCACCCTGCAGTTGCGCTCTTGCTCAAATGAACAGTATCTCATACAAAGGACTTTTCAATCGGAAGAAGTAACTAAAAAAACAGAGAGAGAGGAAGAAATGGACTTTCAAATGTCATAATGGACAATTCATCTGAAATATGGCAAGAGGAAGAAAAATTGAATCTTATCCCTTTTTAATAAAGAAACTGAGAAAGGACTCTGAGAATAAGTACTTTTGAGAAAGGACTCTGGAAATAAGTACTTATACATTAACTAGCTGAAAACCCGCGCTTCGCTACGGAGTACATTCAAATTAAATACAACGGTAAATGTATGCAATTAATGCCAAAAAAAAATAAATATATATATCTATAATAAATGAGACGATCAATATATACAATTGATGTAAAAAAATATATATATATATATATATATATATATATATATATATAAAAATCATAAGGAATATTTCTTTTTTTTGGATTATATCCAATCGTCTGCTGCATTAGAAAGAAAAAATGTTTTTTTTGTCTATTTAGTTGTTACGCACGTGACGATAAATTTATTGAAAGTACCAGAAAGAGAAATCACGTGATCAACATTTAATAAATTAAATTCTAAAAATTAATCTTTAAAAATTCACCAAAAATCAGGAAATGGAGGTAAAAATTCGAAAAAAATTTCATTTTGAAGGAATTTTTATGATCTTTCTCGTGATATAAATTTTATAACCCTCAATGTATTATTTCAAATGCAAACGTAAAAAAAGTTTAAAAAACAGCTTAAAAATTTAATTTTAAAAAATCTAAGAAGAATTTTTGAAAAATCTTTCTTAGTGCACCCCTACACTATTAGAAGAATCGCCATGCAAAATTTCAGCCATTTAGGTCCAGCGGTTTGGTCTGTGCGTTGTATGTCAGTCAGTGAATGAATGAGTCAGTTACGGAACTGTTTTATATATATAGATAACTGGAAATGACTTGTATCAATAACTTGAATTTTAAAAAAAAAGTTTTGCTTTAAAAATAAGTTTTTTTTTATATCAAAATAGTGAAAATTTGTATAATATTTCATACGCACCCACGCACATATATATGAGTGTGTATGGGGAAATTTTCAGCCTGATGATAGCAAATTTTACGATTCAAGTTTCAAAATGCAGTCGAACCACGTTATAACGAACTTCAATGGATCAAAGGTTTTGTTCGCTTTATCCGGTGTTTCGCTATATCCGAACCGTTAAGAAAAAGGCTAGAGTTCACAAAATGTATAACTCATTAGTTGCAAAGTGTATTCAATAATGATGTATTTAAAAAATGATAAATCCTCTTTAAAATGATCATTGATGAATTAAATCGACTAAAATCGATTACATTAAACAGACACAATACTAATTAAATTACGTACAATAGGAAAACGGTGGGACCAAAATTTTTGTCCGTTATATACCGGGTTCGCTATAACGGGGTTTGACTGTAGTTTAAGCTGTTAAAATTTTTAGGTATACTAAATGTTTTGCACCTGGGTAGTCCTATATGTAATCCAAAATTTGAAGTCTGGAATAATTTCCGATAGTGAATATATCATGACAAACAATATTGAATATATTGATAGCTTAGAACAGGTTATTAATTGGCATTTTGAATATTAAAAATGCTTCTGTTGTACGACCGAAACGGAGTTGTGATGATTTTAATTACCATGCAACTAAAATTTAGACCGCGTAAAGTTAGACTTGACATTGCCTCAATACAAAAAAATGCTAATCAGACTACCCAAACTAAACCACTGTTACCTTTACAAAAAAATACTAATTTTTAAAAATACGTAGAAAGCCCTTTGACAAATAATGATTGGAAAAAAGATTAACGTCGCGTAATTGACAGCGCTTTTATTTGATCAAAGCGTTTCCTGATTTCCCACCTGAAAACCGTGAAATTACAGAAACTAATATTTGCTCTAATGCTTTTTTACAACACCGGAGGATATTTTAATTGCTCTGAAGAAAGGAGCTGCGTCCTGTAAGACTGCACACAACTGGGGTCAAATGAGAGAAAAGTTGAACTAACGAACCCTTAGGTGGAAAGATGGTATTTCTATTCACACTTCCAATCAAAGTATCATTACAAAATATCCGTCATTCAAAACAGTAATCTGACAGCGGGGACATACCTCAATGCGAAAGGTCCAAATCTGTAGCATCATATCTTTCACTAAATAGCTATTCCCCTTTTGTGCGAACGGCAATTAGCGGATCCACTCTGAGCCATTAATCATTGGGCTAGGCCTCGGCAACCCCTGGGCTGTTTTCTTTTGATTACCTGAGCCATCAAGTGGAAATTAATAATGGTTCGGCAGTAATGAGATTCATCGGCGCTGGTCCGATATAATGGATTACGATCTCGACCATAAATAAAGGAGGATGCTCTGTCGGAACTACTTGAAGTACCCAAATGTTTCAAGTGATATCCATAAAAGTCCAGGTATAAATGCGTATCTCTAGATTTGTATTTGCATATTTTAATGAGATCGCCGAATCGAGATCTTCCTCTACATTATGAAAGAACACTGCTCAATTTGTCAAACTACCATTTGTCTCGCTGCGTGCAAAGTAGCCTCATTAATTTAAAATCCTCTGGAAAGACTGAATGATCAGAGAACTTCGAATTATTGGAAATATATACTTCATGTATGATATACTAAAGAATTATTTCATCTCTAGAAATTTTGACGCTCGGAAGACCTAAAGTTATATTCCAAGAAAGAAATATGAAAGTTGATAAGTCCATACATCAAATTACCTGCTAAAACTACACGAGTAAGCAAACGTGAATAGGCATAGAAGCGCTTTAACTCCCATGAAATCACATCAGTTCTAAGTTTATGATTTCATATAAGAAGCAAGGAAGGCAGTTCTCAGATGGAAGTTTCTCTTGATGGTATAGTGGTAATGTGTTGCCCAGCAAGTTTATAAAGTTATATAATATTTGTAGGTGAAAAATGGAACCACATATGTTAAGAACTTAATGTTTAGACTATTTTGAATTTTAACTTTGCATTTCATATTATTTTTTAAATTATTTCTAACATACAAATGCTATAAAATATAACACATTAACTAAACGGAAACTTATTTTAAGGGCAGTATCTTAGTGACTCAAGTAATGCGACATGCGATTCTGCAAGTTAACATACATATAAAATTTTTATAGGTGAAAACATATATACTTAAGTTGAACTCAAATATTTAGAATTTTAATTGCACATATTATTGGTTTTAAAATTATTACTAGCGTACATTTGTCAAAAATCTAACACATTAAATGAAGAGAAACGTATTTTATCAAAACTCAACTTTTCAACAAAATTCCCTCCTCTCCAAAGAGTGGAGGTACTTTATGATCCAACGTGTTATGAATATTTAGAATTTTAATTGCACATATTATTTCTTTTAAAATTATTTCTAGTGTACATTTGTCAAAAATCTAACACATTAAATGAAGAGAAACGTATTTTATTAAAACTCAACTTTTCAACAAAATTCCCTCCTCTCCAAAGAGTGGAGATACTTTATGATCCAACGTGTTATGAATATTTAGAATTTTAATTGCACATATTATTTCTTTTAAAATTATTCCTAGCTTACATTTGTCAAAAAATCGAACACATTAAATGAAGAGAAACGTATTTTATCAAAACTCAACTTTTGAACAAAATTCCCTCCTCTCCAAAGAGTGGAGATACTTTATGATCCAACGTGTTATGAATATTTAGAATTTTAATTGCACATATTATTTCTCTTAAAATTATTTCTAGCGTACATTTGTCAAAAATCGAACACATTAAATGAAGAGAAACGTATTTTATCAAAACTCAACTTTTCAACAAAATTCCCTCCTTTCCAAAGAGTGGAGATACTTTATGATCCAACGTGTTATGAATATTTAGAATTTTAATTGTGCAACATATTATTGCTTTTAAAATTATTACTAGCGTACATTTGTCAAAAATCTAACACATTAAATGAAGAGAAACGTATTTTATCAAAACTCAACTTTTCAACGAAATTCCCTCCTCTCCAAAGAGTGAAGGTACTTTATGATCCAGCGTGCGTGCGTTCATAATTTTTTTTCCCCCTATTCGAAGCGATAGAAATTCCGATTGTGTGCTGGAACAAAGAGGACTGAGTGGTACAAAAATCAGGTCCCGTTTCCACTTTTACTATCCTCGTGAGTCACAAGTTGTGATCGCTTCATCACCCAGTCAAGAGTCGCTACATGGCAAATTTGTCACCGGCATCCCTGATCCATTCACCGCAACAAAAGCGTGAAGCCATTGTGCGATGAACTGGAAAAATCGAGATTAATAACGCTCTCTTCGGACTACCACCCTTTTTGCCCTGAAATCGAACATCCGAAAAGGAACTGGAACATCAATAAAAACGACCAATTGTAGCATGGACGGTTTCCGTAGCCATTGTTGCATTAATAAAAACGTCAGGGTGACGTTTGGCCCCCAAAGGGTTAAGCATGACTTTGAACTTTTAGGGAATAAACCAGGTGAGGCGAAAAAGGCTTTTTCTCCGAATCGTGGATAAATTCGATGTCATGCTTTGATATTTCTATTCGCATTGCAGAGGAATGTCACAGATATGTTTCGAGAAAGAGAGTCAAATTGCAGCGTGAAGGGCATTTTTTTTTTCTTTTAGAAAAATTTAGCATGCTATGGAATCCATAAACAGTCAAAGGTTACAACTAAGTTCAATAACTTGCAGACTCTTCATTGATGATTATGTCGGTAATAATAGATGTTCCTTCAATTATAATGGGGAGATTTTTAGGTAAAGAGAGTTAAAGAAATCTTACCCAGTAGTCTGGATAATTCGACCTCTAAAGCAAGGTTGTCGATTAAACGTTAACATCCGGTGCTTAATTTGATAATGAGTCATAGTATTTGTTGAACAGTTTTAACGGAATTTATCTCATATTCCAAACGTTAAGGCTCTGTCAGTCTGGCTCCGGAGTTCTAATTCCGTGTTTGGCGTTGGCGTAGGAGTTTGTAGCCGTTCGGAATTGGCTATCAAGCTTTGGATCCGGTCTGTTTACCCCTCTAGCGGCAAGCGATCATAGATCTCCAAACCAAATCTTAATTCAGTAATCTTAAGACTCTAACCAAATCAATAAGTTGAATTCTCCATTGCATTAGAGATTTCAACTTATGCAACTTATGCTTTGGATCCGGTCTGTTTACCCCTCTAGCGGCAAACGATCATAGATCTCCAAACCAAATCTTAATTCAGTAATCTTAAGTCTCTAACCAAATCAATAAGTTGAATTCTCCATTGCATTAGAGATTTCAACTTATGCTATATTGTATTTATAAAATTTTGTAACATTAATATAAAACCTTCTTTGTAAAAACAAAAGGAACGTTAAGAACAAAGTATTAAAAGGACTCGGATACCTTAAAAAGAATAATTTTAATTCTTTCTAATGTTTGCATATGAATATCTAAATTTGAAAAACAAAAATTATAAGCTGGTAAATATAAATTCTAAGTGGACTTTATTTAATGTTTTTTGACCTTAGAGCTAAAATTCGTCCCACGTGTTTAGGTTTCTGTGTTTCTTTACGTGAGCATTTGATCGTATAATTTCACTTTGGATATATATATATATATATATACAGTGGAATCTCGATCTATCGTTTTTCAAGGGACCGATTGAAATGAACGATAAATGCGGGAAAACGATAGATGCGGAAACATAACAAAGCAATATGATCGTTGGGACTGGATAAAATGAACGACACATACGGAAAAACGATGGATCCGAAAACGATCGATCGAGATTCCACTGTATATATATATATATATATATATATATATATATATATATATATATATATATATATATATATATATATATATATATATATATATATATATATATATATATATATATATATATATATGTGTGTGTGTGTGTGTGTGTTAGTTATATATACATACACACACACACATAAACAGGTTTTAGAAAACTCGACTTGTTCAAAACAAAATAATCCAGAAAGAACTTTTTTCGTAGGTATGATCATAAGAAGTCCTGCTCGTGGAATGTCTAGCAAAAATTACGGATTTCTCTATTTCAATATTATGCCAAAACTTCTTTATCATTTATTTTACTTCCCCCTCTTCCTACCTTTGTCTATTTAGATTAATTGCGAGAAAAATGCCTCCTCAAGAAGCTTCCTAATCATCTTGTTTAAGATGTTCCCCAATATCTAATACCTCTGCTATATTTGCTTTAACCTTTTCTACTTTACAACCGCTTCTGAGCTATAACTTATTATACTATTTTTAAGTATACCTCCAATTTTTTAGCAATAATTTTTCTATACTTATAACGTGTCACATCAATTGCATTATGTTGTGCATCCATTCATACACATATACAGTCGAACCTCCATATATCGAACTTCCATATATCGAACTCTTAGCAAATCTCCATGTTCATTACATAGAAAAATTGCTTCTATATATCGAAAAAATCTCTATATATCGAAATTTTTTTCAAGACAAATTGGGAGATTTTATTCCACTTTAGAATAAAATCTCCCAATTTTTGGCATTTGAAACAATACGTCGTGGACTTCAATTCGCGGATAATGTCTCTCATGAAGTTTTTAGTGGACTGAATAAATGCGAACATTTCTTTGAACTTTCCGCAAAACTAACTGTTCAGCAAGATATTCGTAGTTTTTTTTTTAAAGAATGTAACTATGATCATTGTAACCACTGTCTGTATTATTGTTTTTTTTTTATATGTAGTAATCAATAAATCTTTCATATTAATTCATTTTTTAGTTATTAACTTTCATTTAATGGGATTCGTATATAAATTAGAAATGGAGTTTCGTATACGAAAATTAGCTTTAATTTTTTCTTTTTAGGAGAATTATGATAAGACTAAGCTCAATTCTATATATCGAAATTTCTATATATCGAATTTTTTTCGCGCATTTTGCTACTTCGATATATGGAGGTTCGACTGTATTTGCAAAGGTATCACATGTCACGTCACAAATTTTATGGATGTCACAAAGCAAAATTTCCTGACTCTAACACTTGCACCCACCTCGCGACCGATTAGTTCCGGTCTTCAGTACAAACTAGTGATTTATTGGGGGTTAAACTTTTTGAATCTTGAAATTTTTTTACTGATAACTTACACACATGACCTACGTTCGCACCTTCTCTTTTCACACATGACCTATCTTCTCAGAAATTGACGTTTACCTTTTTCGATTCATGCAAGCCTCCAGACAAACGTGTTCATAGAGACGTCAAGGTCTTGGATTTACGTACTCAGTACATAACTTGTAACTCATATCTCGTGGCAGCGTCCAATTAGTTTTCGCTTCTAGCACCCAAAGACTAAAAGATTGATTGTAAATGCTATCTTCATGTAGAACATCCAAGAGTTAGGACCTAATCTTAGCTTAAAAGCTTGGAATAACTTTGAGTTCTTTTTTTTTCATCTTAAACCACCCAAATGTTCGAAAGCTTATCATTTCCACGAAAAATATGTTCTTTAGATAATTTTTTTTTTTATTAGATCAAAGCTATGACCCTAAATGTATTTCGATACATTTGGGGATTGGATCATACTAAGCCCTCTAACAGTATACAGTGTCATCAGTTCGCCCTTAAACATTATTTCGCTTGTAAGATGTTATTTTGGCTTCATTACCATGTTTGAAAGTAAAGAAAAATATAGCAGTTCCAAAAGTATTACCAGCAATAATTATGCTTTCGGAGTCCCTGGCAGAGAATATATCTAATGAGATATTGGTCCACCGCAATGAACAATATCAGTGGTACCCCAAACAATCTTGCTCTATAATAAATAGTACCTGTTAAGATTTATCCTTATTTGTGCTGAAATATTACAGTGACAGAAGGAAGACTGTTTTATTATTAAAGACTAATATTTATTCAAACTTTTTTTCAAACTTACTTTTTTGATCCCATTTAAACATCAGTTTAAATTTAGAATTATCCTTTCAGCTCAGAGTAACCTACCTAAATAAACATGATTTGTAAATGTAGTAACAAGTATATAACAGATAATAGTTTAAATACACCCATATATAAAACAGACCAATTATGTGTTCATTTTAATGAATAGTTGTATTAATAAAGGAAATATAACAAAATATTTGTAAAATAATATACTAAAACACGCATATATGGTTAATTATAGCCGGTTACATTTTTAATTGGATCATACTATTCTAACAATTATCTTAAGACAGTATTTGACAATTTTACATTTTGCAACTGAAGGAGAAGACGAATGATTTATTGGGGACCCATTTTTAAGTTATTCATTCTGTTTGAATTATTATTTAACTCAGGTTTTGATCATCATACACATTTTGTTTTTCGTCCTGCATACACACACATAAAACACAATCTGTGTTTCTATCACAATTGCATAAGGCACACAAATGCAGAGAAAAATTCTTGAATAACCCTTCTATAAATTACTTGTGATATTGTTATTAAATAATATTCTTACTTTGAGAAGGTGCACAGTTTGTTTTGGCCTATCCTAATAACGTAACCCAAGATTGAAGAGTTTATTTAGAATAGTCTGTACTATATTTTGAAGTACAAAAACCTATGAATTGAAAGTTTTACATTTTGAGTAATACAGTAGTTTATATACTTGCTGTGTAAACCAGTACAGAGAAGCAAGCACAAATATTTACTTTCCGCCTTTCACGTGTTTATATATCTATGGTGCCCGGTATAAAGGGCTTAAGGCGACAATGGATCATGAAAAACTTCTTTTTTATTTATTAACCAATTGCTATGAAATTTTGTATACTTATACAGTGTTGTTTAGAGATGGAAATACTAAATTTAAAAAAAATCAGAATATAATTAATTAAGATAGTAATTAAAATCAGTTTGTTAATTACTCTATTTAAAAATGCTCCATGCACATTAATTTTTGTCTCAGATATCTAATTTTCTCCCTTAAGCTATCTTTATATAGTTATAATAAAAGTTAGTAGCAATACTTGATTTACAGTCATATTTATAAAAACTGGAAAAGAAATCGATAAAAATAGGTCATTTTATGCAAAATTTTATCAAAAAGAATTTAAGGTGTGTTAAAACAGTATAATGAATTTATTACTAAGTTTTATTCTAACATAAGTAAATAATCATTTTATGAAATTTTATGAAAATTCAAAAAAAATTATGACGCATGGAACATTTTGAACTTACCGAAACGACATGAAAACTTGTTTTGAGAAAATGGCATTTAAAGTTTTAATTTGACTAACATTTCCTTTGTTTACATTTGAAAAAAAATACTTATAACTCGGTTAATAATGATCGTATCAACATACTTTTTTTTAAAATTTAAAGCTGATGAGTTGCAGAATCATTTTCTGACAGAAAAAAAAATCGTTTTGGGGACATATTTTTGTCAATCTGAAGGTCCATTGTCGCCTTAAGTAAACAGTGATTTAAATATACCAAGTTGTTGGCTTTTTATAACAATCGCAGAAATATAATTTCGATTTGAGTCTTTTGTACAAAGAAATGTGCTTTTGTTTACAAAATTGATAGACTTAAGCCTTTTATACAAGTTAAAAGATTTTTTTTTAAATCGATACTAACAAATATCTAAAAATCACTTTTTTTGACTTAAGCCCTTTATACCGGTCACCATAGTATTGTTTACATAAGACCCCTTACACGGAAGTTCTATACATTTATATCATGGTATTTATAACCTACAGAAAACCTCTGAAATCTTTCTATAAATCAAACGTCTTGACTTTCGCAATCCCCTTAACGCGAGACTTACTTGAAAGCAAAAAAACCATCTGTCATTCAAAATATTTTTCTACAAAAACATCACACCTATTTACTGTACGCAAAAAAAAAAACAGTAGCTGAAAAGGAGCGTTTACATTTGACTTTCTCCTCAGGCATCCCCAGTAAACATAACTCTCGTTCGCCTTAGGGTGAAGACACGAAGGTCATGGATACATATCTGTAGCATAACCTTCGAACCCAAACACCCTCACCTTGTGACAGCGTCCGATTAGTTTTGGCCTTCGCTGCCGAAACACCAGACAAGTGATTTATTGAGGGTTCAGTTTTTCATTTTCAAACGGCAAAAAATTCCCTTCTACAAATACGCATACCCCTCCCTATTTTTCCCTCCAAAAGTAATTATTTATGATTTCTTTGAAGAGGAAGCCGAAATTTCACGCTTCGAGTGAACATATTTCACGTCGTTTGACGGCTCACGTCACTAAGAATGGAGGAATCGGGGAAAAATAGCAAAAATGAAAATCTTTCTCCTTTTTTCGCAAAGTGGGGTAAAGAGAAAATTCTTTTTCTTTTTCTTTCTCCACTGGGTACTCTCGGTTTTTTTTTTCTTCTTCTTTCGCAACGTTAGCTGTAGCTCCATGTAAGCGAGGAGGGTCTTATCATTTTAATAACAATAAAAAGAGGGGCCTATTGTTTAGTGAAAAGTTGCGTGACGGCCCATCTTGGGAAGGGGGAGGTGTAAGGGATAGATTGGGTCCCCTCTGTCTCTCTCTGCGTATCGTTTTCGGTAGCTTGAAATTCGCTTTCAATGGCTGGCGGGGCATGGAATTCGCTCGCTGTCGCCTGCGCTATGAAAGAGACGCGCGTGTATGGATGAGTAAGTTATACGTACGTAACACAGTACACAAATAACACGTAACACAGAACACTCGCTAATACGGCCGCTCTTTATATTGCATTTCGCTATAACGGCATCTTTTAATTATGGCACTTTTTCGATTTACGGTTCACAATGTTTTGTTATACTGCCACAGCAGCGGAAAGTGATGATTGGCAGCATGTTATAGCTTAGCGATTCTTCATGTTAATGTTCGTCATCAAATTAAAACAGTTTTTAAACATTTTATTTTATGTTTTTTATTATATGTATACAAATATGCATATGATTTCTTTTGTTTTTGTTTATATGTTTATTTTTTTTATTTCTGTTTATTATTACATTGGTTTGTACTTTTATTTTTACGTAAGCATTTTTATCTCTATATATAAAACAGTTCCGTAACTGACTCATTCACTTACTGACATACAGCGCACAGACCAAACCGCTGGACCTAATAAAGGGCTGAAATTTTGCATGGCGATTCTTCTTATAGTGTAGGGGTGCACTAAGAAAGATTTTTCAAAAATTCTTCTTAAATTTTTTAAAATTAAATTTTCAACCTATTTTTTTAACTTTTTTTTACGTTTGCATTTAAAATAATACTTTGAGGGTTATAAAATTTATATCACGAGAAAGATCATACAAATTCCTTTAAAATGAAATTTTTTTCGAATCTTTACCTCCATTTTTTGATTTTTGGTGAATTTTTAAATATTAATTTTTAGAATTTAATTTAGTAAATGCTGATCACGTGATTTCTTTTTCTGGTACTTTAAATAAATTTATCGTCACGTGCATAACAACTAAATAAAATAAAAAAAAATTTTTTCTTGCTCATGCGGCAGACGATTGGACATTATCCAAAAAAATATTAAAATACAGTAAAAGAAATGTTCTACAATCTGTACTATATTAACTGTACTATACTCTTTAGCATTCTTTATATTAGATTTAATTTGAATATTTTCTTCTACATTATTTTGTCTATAAAATTATCCTTTACGATTTTCTTATAAATATATATATATATATATATATATATATATATATATATATATATATATATATATATATATATATATATATATATATATATATTTTACATCAATTGTATACATTGATCGTCGTATTTATCATATAATATATATATATATATACAGTCGAACCTCCATATATCGAAGTAGCAAAATGCCGGAAAAGAATTCGATATATAGAAATTTCGATATATAGAATTGATCTTAGTTTTATCATAATTCTCCTAAAACATTAAAATTAAAGCTAATTTTCGTATACGAATCTCCATTCCCAATTTATATGCGTATCACATTAAATGAAAGTTAACTAGAAAATGAATTAATGTGAAAGATGTATTGAGTACTATATACCTTTAAAAAAACAATAATCCAGATAGTGGTTATAGCGATCACAGTTACATTCTTTAAAAAAAAAAAAAAACTACGGATATCTTGCTGAACAGCCAGTTTTGCAGAAAGTTCGTCAAAGAAATGCTCGCATTTATTCAGTCCATTAAAAACTTTATCAGGGGTCCACGAAAAAATTGTTTCAAACGCCAAAAATTGGGAGTTTTTATTCTAAAGTGGTATAAAATTTCCCAATATGTCGTGAAAAAAATTTCGATATATAGAGATTTTTTCGATATATAGAAACAGTTTTTCTATGTAATGAACATGGAGATTTGCTAAGATTTCGATATATAGAAAATTTCGATATAGGGAAGTTCGATATATGGAGGTTCGACTGTATATATATATATATATATATATATATTTGGCATGAATTGCATACATTGACCGTTGTATTTAATTTGAATGTACTCTGTAGCGAAGTACGGGTTTTCAGCTAGTAGGAAATAAAAAGAATAAAATACTTTATCAACTAAAAACTATATTATTTATAAAAAATTGGAACAGATCCAATTAAATTTGTATGGGTTTTTATCAAAATAATTGATTCGTTATACGGCTTTTCGCTTTACAGCCAACTTTTTTGGAACGCATGTAGGCCGTAAAGCAAGGTATGGGGGTGTATAACTGAATTTTAATGGTGTTTTTTTTTTTTTTTTTTTTTTTTTTTTTTTTTTTTTTTTTTACATTAGTACACCTCATTAAAATTCATTGCATGAAATCTCTAGATTTCAAACCCTAGCCAATCACTGACAAAGTAGGAATTTGGTGAGGGAGTTTCATCTACATTCCGCAGAAGAATGATAAATGGCAAGCTTTATGAATCAGTCATGACCTAGTGTAACTAGTTGTTTAATTACATACTCTTTACACTCCATATAGGGTAAAGAGTAGCTTTAAATTTGAACGTCGTCATGCATATCTTTCAAGGATTTTTTCCCCCCTCGTGCTCTAAAAAAATGAAGTTAAATGTTAGTCAAATGAATTATGCAGTTTGCTCTAATAACTCTATACCTAATGTCTTAAATACACTAATACATTTTATGCAGTAAAGATGTCAATACTCAAACCATGGACTGCTGGTACGTCGTGGGACGAGTTTTATTACATATTTTATGTTGAAAAAATAAATTGTTTGTATAATTTGGGGAGGGTATTGGTGACTTTTGCGAAATTTCTGGGGTAAAAGTATTCATGCTCATGAGTGTCATTGCAACCCCTTTACAAAAGGAGATCTTTTTTAGCGATATCATACTCTAGTAAGTAATGAAGAGCTATAATTGTCATTAAATAATTTCATTGTTAAGGTATTTTTATTAGTAGCAAACTTTAGTGTAACTAGTATATACTTGCAAGTTTACATTTATTTATTTTTTACGTATTCATGATACGTAGAAAATTTTTCTGTCTGTCATGGGACGAGTTTTATTACATATTTTACGTTGAAAAAATAAATTGTTTGTATAATTTGGGGAGGGTATTGGTGACTTTTGCGAAATTTCTGGGGTAAAAGTATTCATGCTCATGAGTGTGATTGCAACCCCTTTACAAAAAGAGATTCTTTTTTAGCGATATCATACTCTAGTAAATAATGAAGAGCTATAATTGTCATTAAATAATTTCATTGTTACGGTATTTTTATTAGTAGCAAAATTTAGTGTAACTAGTATATACTTGCAAGTATACATTTATTTATCTTTTACGTATTCATGAAACGTAGAAAATTTTTCTATCTGTCGTGGGACGAGTTTTATTACATATTTTACGTTGAAAAAATAAATTGTATAATTTGGGGAGGGTATTGGTGCCTTTTGCGAAATTGCTGGTGTAAAAGTGTTATTGCAACCCCTTTACAAAAGGAGATCTTTTTTAGCGATATCATACTCTAGTAAGTAATGAAGAGCTATAATTGTCATTAAATAATTTCATTGTTACGGTATTTTTATTAGTAGCAAACTTTAGTGTAACTAGTATATACTTGCAAGTTTCCATTTATTTAATTTTTACGTATTCATGAAATGTAGAAAATTTTTCTATCTGTCGTGGGACGAGTTTTATTACATATTTTACGTTGAAAAAATAAATTGTATAATTTGGGGAGGGTATTGGTGACTTTTGCGAAATTTCTGGGGTAAAAGTATTCATGCTCATGAGTGTCATTGCAACCCCTT
Source organism: Dolomedes plantarius (assembly GCA_907164885.2). Lineage (NCBI taxonomy): Eukaryota > Metazoa > Arthropoda > Arachnida > Araneae > Dolomedidae > Dolomedes > Dolomedes plantarius. The sequence continues at coordinate 37,573,587 of OU015491.1, forward strand.
TACAAAAGGAGATTCTTTTTTAGCGATATCATACTCTAGTAAATAATGAAGAGCTATAATTGTCATTAATTAATTTCATTGTTACGGTATTTTTATTAGTAGCAAACTTTAGTGTAACTAGTATATACTTGCAAGTTTACATTTATTTAATTTTTACGTATTCATGAAACGTAGAAAATTTTTCTATCTGTCGTGGGACGAGTTTTATTACATATTTTACGTTGAAAAAATAAATTGTTTGTATAATTTGGGGAGGGTATTGGTGCATTTTGCGAAATTTCTGGGGTAAAAGTATTCATGCTCATGAGTGTCATTGCAACCCCTTTACAAAAGGAGATTCTTTTTTAGCGATATCATACTCTAGTAAATAATGAAGAGCTATAATTGTCATTAAATAATTTCATTGTTACGGTATTTTTATTAGTAGCAAACTTTAGTGTAACTAGTATATACTTGCAAGTATACATTTATTTATCTTTTAAGTATTCATGAAACTGTAGAAATTTTTCTATCTGTCGTGGGACGAGTTTTATTACATATTTTACGTTGAAAAAATAAATTGTATAATTTGGGGAGGGTATTGGTGCATTTTGCGAAATTTCTGGGGTAAAAGTATTCATGCTCATGAGTGTGATTGCAACCCCTTTACAAAAGGAGATCTTTTTTAGCGATATCATACTCTAGTAAATAATGAAGAGCTATAATTGTCATTAAATAATTTCATTGTTACAGTATTTTTATTAGTAGCAAACTTTAGTGTAACTAGTATATACTTGCAAGTTTACATTTATTTATTTTTTACGTATTCATGATACATAGAAAATTTTTCTATCTGTCATGGGACGAGTTTTATTACATATTTTACGTTGAAAAAATAAATTGTATAATTTTGGGAGGGTATTGGTGCCTTTTTGCGAAATTTCTGGGGTAAAAGTATTTATGCTCAAGAGTGTCATTGCAACCCCTGTACAAAAGATCTTTTTTAGCGATATCATACTCTAGTAAATAATGAAGAGCTATAATTGTCATTAAATAATTTCATTGTTACGGTATTTTTATTAGTAGCAAACTTTAGTGTAACTAGTATATACTTGCAAGTTTACATTTATTTATCTTTTAAGTATTCATGAAACGTAGAAAATTTTTCTATCTGTCGTGGGACGAGTTTTATTACATATTTTACGTTGAAAAAATAAATTGTTTGTATAATTTGGGGAGGGTATTGGTGCATTTTGCGAAATTTCTGGGGTAAAAGTATTCATGCTCATGAGTGTCATTGCAACCCCTTTACAAAAGGAGATCTTTTTTAGCGATATCATACTCTAGTAAATAATGAAGAGCTATAATTGTCATTAAATAATTTCATTGTTACGGTATTTTTATTAGTAGCAAACTTTAGTGTAACCAGTATATACTTGCAAGTTTACATTTATTTATTTTTTACGTATTCATGATACGTAGAAAATTTTTCTATCTAAGTGTATAGAGCAAATCTTGCCAAATAATATCTTCGGTACTTTAACTGAAAGATATTTACATAGATGGAAAATATCGCATACGGATGGTGTTCAGATTTGTAAACCCTCTGCGGATGACAGCGACAATCACCGACCCCCTTCCGCCTCCCTTGGCACAATGGGTCGAAAATGTGCTTTAAGTAAGCATATAAGTATCAATACATTATGTTATAATAAACTCATCTTCCAAAGTGAAGCAAATGAAATCCTGAACAGCGGTAAGAAACCTTTTAACTTAAACGATAAGAATTTTACAAAACATTGAATTCATAATTAAACTAGTCTAATCAAAATTTAGCTTGTCAAAGTAATGAGATGAAGTGGTGGGGCGGGAACAAACTCTCTTTTAATTTACTGATAATAACAAATATAAATTTATATTTTATAATAAGATTTGCTCTCATTTGGCTGACAAGTTGCGAGAAACTATTTAAAATAGACTTGGGTCATATCATCGAGGAGTTCGTAAAAATCCAATTTCGGCCTGATAAGTGGAACAAATCCTCAACTTATTGAAAAGTGGGAATTTAATTGAAAAAAATAACCCTAAAGAGTTGTTAATACAACTAGCGGTTAAAATAATATAAGGTTTCATGGGAGTACTTCACTGATCGATTTTTTTTTTCTGATTTTAACTTGTTTCTTAAAGATAAAAATCTATCTATATACTATATAAAACAGTTCCGTAACTGACTGACTGACATAGAACGCACAGACCAAACCGCTGGACATAAAGGGCTGAAATTTTGCATGGCGATTCTTCTTATAGTGTAGGGGTTCACTAAGAGAGATTTTGAAAAATTCTTCTTAGATTTTTTTAAATTAAATTTTTAAGCTGTTTTTGTAACATTCTTTAAAGTTTGCTTTTAAAATAATATTTCGAGGGTTATAAAGTTTATATCACGAGAAAGATCATAAAAATTCCTTTAAAATGAAATCTCTTTCGAATCTTTACCTTCATTTTCTGATTTTTGGTGAATTTTTAAAGATTATTTTTTAGAATTCAATTTATTAATTTCTGAACACGTGGTTTCTTTTCTTTTAATTTTACGTCGCGTGCATAATAACGAATTAGACAAAAAAAATTTTTTGCTAATGCGGCAGACGATTGGACATTATCCAAAAAATATTAACATACAGTAAAAGAAATGTTCCTTAAACTGTACAATATTCTTTAATATGTTCTATTAGATTTAATTTGAATGTTTTCTTTTACATTATTTTGTCTATAAAAATATCCGTTACGATTTTTTTATAAATATGTGTTTTTTTTATATCAGTTGCATACATTGATCATTGTATTTATTATAAATGTATATATATATACATATTTCTGGCATTAATTACATACATTGACCGTTGTATTTAATTTGAAAATACTCCGTAGAGAAGTACGGGTTTTTAGCTAGTCTAATATAAGCTTAAATTTGAACTATCTAAAAAAAAGTAAAAATTAAATACTTTAATGCTCTCTAATTAAATACTTTAATGTTCATTAAATAATTTAAGGCTGTGATGTAATCACTTTACTGTGATGCAATGTTTAAAAGGCACCTTGATTTAACATAGTAAACCTTACAATTTTTTTAAGGTTTACTTTGTTGCATTTTAAATAAGGTAAAGAATCCAGAATTTTAAATAAGGAAAGAATTTAACAAAGCAAAATTTAATTCGTTTTATTATGATCCCTGCCGTTTCCTAAAAAAAAGTTCTAAAAAAGAATTACTTCTACAAGATGTTTTTACCCTAAATATGATCTGAAAGTCGTTGCACCAAGTTTTTCAGCTCAGTTGCTTTGATCAAACATCAATAATCGTACAGCCTACAGCTATAATTTTTATTTTATTATTCATATTTCTGATGCATAACTATTTATTATAATTAAACATAATAGTAGACTATAACTTTTATAATTAAGGGTTATTATGGGGAGAGATATCAGTATGGAGATTTTAAGGAAATTAACCAACTTATTACTTGAGTCAACTCTCATCTTATAGCTTGACAAAATTTACCTGAGACTTGCTATATCCTTTAGTTTTTTTTCGATGTTGTTAGTAGCTCTTTTAGTTGTAAGTGGCTAATATATATCACTCATCGTATCATCAATATCTACGCGTTTAATTTTTTTGCTTTTCTGATGATAGCTTATTTAATGAAAATGCTTATCTTCATCCTTAAGGAAAGACTATCCTTTAAATAATTTGAGATAAACGTTAATACACGCCAAATAGATTTCTCTCATATGGTTGGAAACTTAAATAGTGCAATACCTAAAAAATTCTGCATATCATGCTTTTCTAGTTCATATAAAAATTTATCCCAAAAAAGTTATTACACTTTGTTGACAGAAATATTTTCATTCTGCACCATAGTGTTTTTACTGGAGTCATTTTTTAAGGACTATATTGTTCTTTTTCTTTGTATAGAAGTGTCAGCTAGATTTGTTTTCTAACAAAACATATTTTTATTAGTTTCTCTGAAGGGAAATTGACATTATACGAATTAACAAACAATAAAAATTAATAATTTTGCGCATTAAAAATTAATAACAAATTTAATACTTTAATTAATTAACATAGAAATATAATAATTACAAGATAAAAAGAACTTTTTATATACCATGTTTTTAAATTTTCTGTTGAATTATATAAACTTGACAATTCTATGTATTAATAAATACTTTTTAAAAATTTTTTGATGAATTATCCCATCAACTTGAAAGAAAATGATCAAATGCGTAATCAATTGCGTTTAACTTTTCGTTCCCATCCCGGCCGATAGATGGCTGCACCATTCTACAAAACAAAATTAACTAAAAATGAATCCAATTCTATTTAAAGATGGCTAAAAGTATCAAAAGAATGCATTGTTATCGTGTTCTGAGCTGTTCTAAAAGTTTTAAATGTCTAGCTCGTCGGGAAGTTAGTTAAAAATCGATTGCAAGATTTGTACTGGACAAACACACAAACAAACAAATAAACAAACAAGAAAGCGAGTTAATAAAAACATGGTAAAAATTACGTGTAACAACACAAATGGCTAATTTTCATAACTTTTCCCGACTGAGATATCTATTTTTGTATTTTTCGTATCATTTCTGGACAAAACTGTAATAATATTTTTTCCGAGTGACAACAATTCGACGATTAAAATAAATTAAATCCTAATTTTTTAAAAAAATAATGTAAGTTCCCAGATAATTTTTTTTCGACCGTTTTATTTAACACAAAGATGGCTGACGTATGACATGTGTGGTACAACCTATTTAAACAAGATTCATCATATGCAATTAGCTATTCAAACAAGCAATCAATAACAGATAGCTTTAGGAACGAACTGTAAACACAAACTACAGGATCTGACAGTAACCGAAATTTGATGGTTAACTTAGGAAGTATAATAAATTTGACAGGCTAAAAATAAGTAGACAGGAAAAGACCTACGCATAATTCCCAAACGCCGTTATCAGACTTGGGATCTTATAATCGATGATGGGCTCGCCTTTTCAAAAAATTGACTTGAAATGTCAAGTGTTCAGTTGAGCAAAAAACGTTTGATTTGTGATTTCAGCTGTTCATTCTCACCTTGCTGGAGAGAAGGTAAAAAGTACATGGTAATGAAAAAATATTAAATTAAATTTAATATTTTTTAAATTATTGAAAATTATGTTCAATCTCTGACAATAATGAAAGTAACCTTGGCAACAAAACAAATTATATGCAAATAGTTACGAGTCAAATAGACCCAGTGCTATAACTTCAAGTCTAACTTCAGTAAAAGTTTATTGATACTCCAATGGAGCTAACAAAATTATATTTGACTTACTCAGTCAGAAGGCAAGTCCCCCCCCCCCTAGGGCTATCACAAGACTGTAATATAACTTAATTTAAATAGTTTTCAACAAGACGTATGAAGTTGCTTTCGTGATAACGTAAATATACACGCTAGGTTCCCACTACACTGAAGTGCAACTGAATTAGGGATACCTACCTAGTAACGAATTGGGCCTCCTCTGGCCTTGATAACGGCTGCCACACGAGGAGGCATAGATTCAACAAGTTTCTGGAAACGTTCCACGGGAATGGCTTGCCAAATATTGGCTAAAGCTGTCCATAATTCAGTAAGGTTCTTTGGTGCTGTGTGATGGCCTTTCACGCCTTGTTCCAAAACATCCCAAAGATGCTCAACAGGATTTAAGTCTGGGCTTCTAGGTGGCCAATTCATGACAGAGAAGTCAGAGGAATGCTCATCCAACCAGCCAGTAGCCAACCGGGACTTGTGAGAGGTACAGTTGTCTTGCTGGAAAACTCCATTACCGTGCGGATAACAGAACAGCATAAACGGATGGAGGTGATCACCCAGCAATTCTACGTACCGAATTGCATTGAGGGAGGTTGGTACACGCACCAAAGATCCCAAACTAGCCACGAAAAAACACCCCAGACCATGATTGAGCCACCATGCCCTTGTACAGTTCCAGCCAGGCATGCAGGATCCATGGCTTCATGAGCCTGACGCCATATTCTCAGCCTCCCGTCGGCGTTAAGTAGTCGGAATCGAGACTCATCACTCCATGCTACTCGTTTCCAGTCCTCTACACTCCAGTCTCTGTGCTCTCTTGCCCAGGCAAAACGTGCAGCCCGATGGCGAGTATAAAGCAATGGTACTCTCGTAGGTCGACGGCTCCCGAAACCCATACGGTGAAGCGAGCGTTGCACCGTCCGTTTACTGACTGTACGACTGGCACCGTCATTAAACTGGGTGGTAATTTGAGCTAATGTTTGGCTTCGCTGGCTACGTACAATACGCCTGAGCAGTCTCTCACCACGCACTGTCAAGGCTAATTGTCCTTTGCAGTTTGCCCGATCGCTAGTTTTTTTTTTCTACTATCCATGTATTCTTGGTATACTCTTGACACTGTCGACCTTGAAAATCCTAGCTGTCTGACGATTTCGAAAATTGAATGGCCCATGCGTCGCGCACCTACGATATGTCCTCGATCGAAGGCGTCTAAATCAGGCAGTTTACCCATACTGGCAATTCCAACAACTAATTCAGAACAACCACAGTACGCGCTATATATGCAGTTACCACAGCGCCCTCACTTGCGCATACATGATGCGCAGCGCTACACAATTTGCATAGGCTTTGCTATCCCTAATTCAGTGGCACTTCAGTGTATTTTTATTTGAAAGTACTAGGCACTTTTCCAGACTCTGTCCCTAAATGACTTCATTTTTAAAACTGGTAACATTAATATTGCATTCTCAAGTCCTAACAGTATTATTGGTAGCTTATTCATTTATGCATTAAGCTGCCCACACAGTATAATACATAGCTCCTCGAGCGTCCACATGGTCGTGATCAAATCCCAGCTAAGACATAGACTTTCCTGTGCTGTTCCCTCGTATAGAGCAGTGTTGGTTTTGATATGTGGTGTTTCCTGAATAAAGCTGTCAACAAAACCGCGGTGTGGATGGGCGAATAGCGCCCTTTACACGTACGCTCTTGGAGTGCTTGGACCGTACGGGATTGCGCTCGGGAAAACTTGCAGTACGCTCAAAAGCAGCTTTCACTTCCTCTCCGACACCTTCACACGTGCACTCAATCGCGCGGGATCGTGGTTTCACGCGGGAAAGAGCGTACGTGTAAAGGGTGCTAATGTCCTCTGAACAAATTGCCTGCCACGGTGGATAAAAAAAATACGCATTAAAAAAAGACCTGGCATAAAAAAGTTTTAAACACTATTTTTTTTTTTTTCCTCAAGAGAAAGTGCTTATTAAGTTCTAGTGTTTAAAATTTAAGTCAAACTGTGTTTATAAAAATATTTTGATTTTTAACATTTCTTTTCCTTCATGCTATACTTGCGCTGCCAGTTCCCCAGCGAATTTTGAACATCAGTGAATGTATGGAACTCCAAGGTAAGGAAGCAGGAATTCTTCCAGTTTTAACCCACTGCCATGACAAATCACAGCAACATTTCTCCAGGCTTTCCTAGTTTATGGCATAAGTCAGTGATGACTCGAAAACAGACAGCTGCGGAAATGCGGACCCGATTCGTCTGGCATGACCATCTCTTCGTGTAAAATGCTGAGATCATGTGATCAGCAAATCGAACTTAGAATTTTTATTCTTTTTTAAGTCGGATTTGGTTTTCATAGAGGGAAACCTAACAGTAGTTTTGAAAAACATTCTGTCGGCAAAAAGTCTATAATCAAATTTAGTCTTTTGTTAATTATTTGTATATTCAGTGGATATAAGTGCATCATGAAATATGCGTATATGTGACTCAAATAATTCAGTTAGATTAATATATGTCTACATATTCTGGTACTATGTTGTTACATGCTTATCTATAGAAAATCCAATCAAAATTGTGAATATGTATATAACCACTCCACTTTGACGTATATTCTCCCAAGAGATTAATAGGTTGAGTATGGCTGGTATTAGGGCCTGTTCACATAGGAGTTCGGTAGCAGAAGCGTTAAAGTATTGAAATATATTTAACCAATGACAAACCTGCAAACGAATAGCAACGAAATGTTTAACGCCTATGATTGGTTTATTTCCGTCTCAGCGCCATCTTTCCTTTTACGTTTCCGCCACCGGACTCCTATGTGAACAGGCCCTTAGACGAGCAGTTTTGTTCACATTACCTGTTTTACCTTCCAGTAATGAACGCATTATGGGGTGGTGCAAGACCATTATTTCTGTTTTGATTCTCAGATAAACTAATTAGAATCTGCTTCAATTTTTTTTTCAGTCAGGAAGAGATTGAATTTAGCACCGATGAAAACACTTTCCTTCTTTCGCTGGGTAAAATGTGAAAAATCAGAATACTTACGATTTGAAAAGAAAAAATAGATGTTCTGGAATTTTTTCAAATCCTAAACTTTTCAAGGGGATGGAAAATGAAAATAAAATTCCGGCACTTTTCTTTGATTTTTCAGGTCTCGCATCAATCTTGCGCTTAGATTGAATATGAAAGTTATAATGATCGCATAGTTATTTCTAAATAAAGAAAAGTTACTTACACTTAGAAAATGAAATGAGTAATAGACCATTTAAAGTAATTACTAGATCTACGCAATTTTCACATTCATCAATTTTGAGCAAACTACAAGAAAAATAATTGATTGGGACTGTGTCTATGCAATAATCTACATTTTCATGCACGAAATGTTTTCATGCAGCGACCGTTTTCTTGTTTTCTTAGAGCAATCTCCTAGCTAACTGCCGTACAGTAAATGCTCTATTTGGAATTATTTTATGCTTGTGTTCATGAAATACAGATCCAAAAGCCTTATGAGTGTTCGCCTGCAGGTAAACACTTTCGACATCCATTAACCCGTTGAAAGAAAAATTTCCCTGAAATTTTTGTACAAAAAGAAAAACTTATATTTGACGGCAGGCCATGTTTTGGTCTCTAAAAGATCCCCGGGGTTTCTTTTTTTGTTTCTTTTATTTATTTATTTATTTTTAGAAGTCAAAACAGGTTTTTGCATGCAGTTAATTATTCCTTTTTTTCATAATTTACTTTTGTATGTTTTTTATGTTATCACTAGCTGAAAATCTGTACTTCGCTTACGGAGTACATTCAAATTAAATACAACGGTCAATGTATGCAATTAATGCCAAAAAAATGAATATATATATATATATTTATAATAAATACGACGATCAATATATACAATTGATGTAAAAAAAAATATTTATAAAAAATCGTGAGGGATATTTTTATAGACAAAATATTCCTCAAACTGTACTATATTAACTGTAAAGAATATAGTACATTTAATATAAGACAGTTTGAGGAACATAATATTTTTTATTCTATATTAATATTTTTTTGGATAATTGCCAATCGTCTGCTGCATTAGCAAGAAAAAAATATATTTTTTGTCTATTTAGTTGTCATGCACGTAACGATAAATTTATTTAAAGTACCAGAAAAATAAATCACGTGATCAGCATTTAATAAATTAAATTCTAAAAATTAATGTTTAAAAATTCCTCAAAAGACAGAAAATATAGATAAAGATTCGAAAAAGATTTCATTTTAAAGGAATTTTTATGATCTTTCTCGTGATATAAATTTTATAACCCTCAAATTATTATTTTAAATGCAAACTTTAAAAATGTTACTAAAACAGCTTAAAAATTTAATTTTAAAAAATCTAAGAAGAACTTTTCAAAAATCTTTCTTAGTGCACCCCTACACTATAAGAAGAATCGCCATGCAAAATTTCAGCCTTTTAGGTCCAGCGGTTTGGTCTGTGCGTTGTATGTCAGTGAGTGAGTCAGTCAGTCAGTCAGTTACGGAACTGTTTTATATATATAGATAATTAACGAAATACAATGAACGTGTGAAGTCAGTACCGTAGGCGGATAAGAAGGGGAAAAAAACCGTAATGGAATAGATCAGGGGTAACCTTTGGGTCACGAATTGTTTCCTGGGGTTTTTGTTGAACTCAAATAACTTTTTAGTGAATTTCACCAAAAAATCTGTCAATATTTCTTGCCATGGAACTGTAAGGCAGTGATTATTTTATATAATTCTGAATCATTACGGTAGGTGCATTATTATTTTTCTTCAGGTTCTGGTCTGTTCTGTTCTTGCTTTTTACGCACCTTTAACTGAATGCTGAATGTTTCTCAATGTTCTCCATTTCTGACAAATTTAATTTTGTTATGGAAAATGCATTTTAGTCTGTTCTTTATGTTTTAAATAGCCTTTTTATGGAAGACAAGCTGAAAACCCGCACTTCGCTACGGAGTACATTCAAATTAAATACAATGGCCAATGTATGCAATTAATGCCAAAAAAATAAATATATATATATATATATATATATATATATATATATATAATAAATACGACGATCAATATATACAATTGATGTAGAAAAAAAATATATATATTTATAAAAAAATCGTATGGGATATTTTTATAGACAAAATAATGTCCAATCGTCTGCCGCATTAGCAAGAAAATTTTTTTTTGTCTATTTAGTTGTTATGCACGTGACGATAAATTTATTGAAAGTACCAGAAAAAGAAATCACGTGATCAGCATTTAATAAATTAAATTCTAAAAATTAATCTTTAAAAATTCACCAAAAATCAGGAAATGGAGGTAAAAATTCGAAAAAAATTTCATTTTGAAGAAATTTTTATGATCTTTCTCGTGATATAAATTTTATAACCCTCAATGTATTATTTTAAATGCAAACGTAAAAAAAGTTTAAAAAACAGCTTAAAAATTTAATTAAAAAAAATCTAAGAAGAATTTTTGAAAAATCTTTCTTAGTGCACCCCTACACTATTAGAAGAATCGCCATGCAAAATTTCAGCCCTTTAGGTCCAGCGGTTTGGTCTGTGCGTTGTATGTCAGTCAGTCAGTCAGTGAATGAATGAGTCAGTTACGGAACTGTTTTATATATATAGATAGATAAGTAGGGTGGAAGAGGAGGGGTCCCAGGTTTCGTGGGAACCATTGAAGCGGTCGTGACTCGAGAGCTGTTGGGAAACACTGGAGTAGATAAATGAAAAGGCCAAACAATTTTTAAGCCCTTTCCCCAAAACAATTTTTTTGGGAAAATTTTTTTCAGACAGTCTCTTCTAACGAAACTACCGCGGGTTATTAACATAGGATTATTTATCGTTGCTTATCCTCATTTTTTTTTTTAATTAAAAAAAACTGGTACTTTTTTGTTTATTTGTTTACTGCTACTTGGTTTGGCGAGCTGCCAAAATTATAACTCGCGACGCCGGACAATTTTTTTCTCTCCTTCGGACCGTTATTGAGGAACGTAATCCTACGTTAAAAAATTGTGGTGTTTGTATGTTGCTCATTGTACCATGGTTTGGTTTTTATTTGTGAATATTATCATAGTTAGCGAATTAAAATTTAAATTAAAAGTAGGCCATTGACGCCATTCGCTGATTGCAAAAAATAAATAAATATATAAATTAATAAATAATAATACAGGACGTACAAACAAAGAGAGAGAGGACAAAAAATGCTGCAGACTATCTCAAAATTTTTTTTCCTATAACTGTCGCCATAAATTAGTATTTAAATGGTATTTATTCATAACTAATGTTCGTAAAACAATAATGTAATGATACCTCTTTTATTTTCATAAAACAACAAAATCACAAAATATCAATTAAGCTTTAGCAATTGTTTTTCCGAAACTTATCTGTAGGTTATACATTTAATTACAATGGGGCACTTCAAATATCGTCTTCAAATAAGTCCTTACTTACAGATATTACTTTCATTTTATCGGGCCGCTGATAACGCCGTTTAGCTTAACTTAGTTGCCCTTGTAAGGGTACCACGCTTTCCTTTCTTGTTTACCTCAAGAGTTACATTCATACACAAGAACTCTTCTCATTGTTTTCGGAATTAATGGATGTAACGATGATACTTAATAATTTCTCCCATTTTATATCCGACGTGGAACAAAAGCATTGAAGGAAGGTGAAGCTCGCAATTAATTTTATACTACAGCGAATAAAAATAATTACACATGATTTTAAGAGGGATAAATACGCCTCGCTTGGTGATAATTCAGTCTTTTAGCAATTATCATTGGGATCGAATCCGTTTAAGAATGGAGAATTAAATATAATTTTTACCAGCGTTAGCAATAAAAGACCAAATAAACTACTGTGAAAATCTGTTTTAATGTGATCTAGACTTAAAATATTGAGTCCATTGTGAGTCATTTTGAATGTTTTATCTCATGAAATGAACTAGATATATATATAACAGAACTTCATTTATGAATTTAGTCAGTTACGTCTACAGTGGAACCTCGATCGATCGTTCCCCGAATCATCGTTTTCCCGTATCTGTCGTTTATTTTATCCAGTCCCGATGATATTGCTTTGTTATGTTCCCGCATCCACAGTTTTCCCGCATTTATCGTTCAGCACAATCGGTCCCTTGGAAAACGATAGATTGAGATTCCATTGCATTTCTAAACCTTCGGGACTGTTAGATTGAAACAATGTCAAAAAACTTCAGTTTTATGTTTATGAACTCCAGCGAAAAGCATAAATTTAATGTAAACAAATTTTGCCGGCTTAGGAAAGATATAAATTTAATCTCGTGGATCTGATGGAATCAATCTCACGGATTTGCTGAGACATATTATGTACCCGATGAACTATAACAGGTAGCTTTCACGGTGACGATGGTGCAGGGCCGGCCATCTGGGGGGTGCGGCGGATGCTATGCAACGGGGCCCCGCGATTGAGGGGGCCCAACATGATCAAGAACTAAAATAATGTACTCTGAACTGATTTTGAATGAAAGGAATATAAATAATGCACAATACATATTGTAGTACTAAATAATAATTATAATGAGTTATTTCTAAATGTATTAACTGTGTTAAAACTTTTCTTTACGTTGACAGTTATTATAGCAAGTGCTGAGTGCTCTTTCAGCAAATTAAAATTAATAAATAACTAGCTGGTACCCGTCAAAACATGACGGCTAGATAGTAAATAAATGTACTAATACACAAATTATACTCAACAGATCATTGCCAAATGTTGAAAATCATAATAATGCACAGAAACAAATTAATGCGTTTAAGCGGCCTCGTGCTTAGTGAGTATCTGAAGCCACATTTAAAAATGTCACTGAGCATGCGCAGAAGGCAATTTTTTTAATTGTAAGTTATCGCTAATTAAACAGCGCGAAATAAACAATTTCCCTCAGGTTCAGTCTTATATTTCACGAACAATTATCATAAAACAAAAATGGCAGAGAGAAATCTACAGAAACTCCTCGGAATAAACGTGTTTTTCATTAAAAATGTCACTGAGCATGCGCAAAAACAGTGAGTTTCTAAAGCCAGATTTAAGCATGCCCCTGAGCATGCGCAGAAATGAATTTTTAATTGCAAATTATCGTTAAATAATAGAAATTGCGGTTACACAAATAAAATTTGACAAATCTACAGATTGCAATCTTTCGTTTAAGACCAAAATGAAGTAAATTGAAGCAGTAGTTTTCTCTCATGGGCTGTCCAAAAAGTTGGCTTAGCAACTAAAATATATAGATTATCAAGCATTTATGCAGAACGCTTAATGCACTTGCTATATTAAGCATCAAAAAATAAATTGCAAAAAATTGTATTTTTTCTGAAGAAATTAATGTATTAGAAAAAACAAAATCACGTACTAAACAAACATGCATTAGTAACATATGTTCGTGTTTGTAATTTTTTTTACTTTACAAATAATTTAGAGCCCCAAATGGTTTCTTGCAGCCAGGCCCCTTTATAGAGAAGGCCGGTACTGCGATGGTGGTACACTGGAGTATAAAAAAAGTGTGTTTCGGAACTTCCAACATCGTACTTGGTAACTGCAAAGACACAATGTCAGAAAGACAATGGAATTAAGCATCAGTTATGAAGGCGAAAAAGAAAGCATTCTAGTAAGCAAGAATGTAAGAATTGCCCTCGCCATTTTTTAATTCTAAAAAATCATTTAATTGGTAGGAGCAAAGGGATTTAACAACGCGAGACAAAAACTTAGCATTTACCACACAAATTACACTGGCAGCACTGAATAATTACATTCTGAGTTTACAGCAGGAAAAACAATATAAATAAAAATAAAAACTTTAAAGAAATTTAAAATTATAAATTATAATTAGGGAATTTTAATTTTTTTTAAATATTTTAGTCGTGATAGAACTTACAGAGTTGTAATTAGTAAAGAAGTTTGAAAATTATTTAAGGTTCTTAAAAAAAAAAAAAAAAAAAAAAAAAAAAAAAAAAAAAAAAAAAAAAACTACGTAACACAGATCAGAAAATGAATGAGTTTAAATATATATATATATATAAACCCGCTTTGAAAGTGGTAACTTTCAATTCTGTGCTTGCTTAAATAGAGATTATTATGATTTTTTATCAGTCGAACTTCATTTATATATTGTGCACAACCAATACGGTTTTTTCTCTAACTACGACAGCTACGTATAGATGAAGCTCCGAGGTAAGAAATTACGGTGAGGTCTTGTCACTCATACTAGCGTATTACTGTTTAAAGTTAAGGCTGCTGTGTACTAACCCTATTGGATTCGCTCACCTCAATGTTAACCTATGGAGATAAAGTGTCCAAGGACTGCCGACTTGGATTGAAAATGTTTTTTTAAAAAAATTTACTCCGTAATAGAGAACAAAAATTTTACACCTTGGCGCATTTTTCGTTTAAAAAAAATGCAAATAATGTTTTAAAATTTAAATTATTCGGGGGGGGTCGGAAATTTGGTCTAGTGTGTTTTAAACGCTCATCAATTGCTTTGGTGGACGAAATTTCTAAAATGAATCCTGTTGCAAGGTCCCGAAAAGTTTAGGCTATCTGAAAATACCATTTTTATTTGTTTATCAGCATTTATGTACGTAGCTGTAAATAGTGGACAATTTTTCACCATAGATTAACATTGAGGTGAGCGCATCCAATTGGGTTAGTAAACAGAAGCCTTAATGAGGGGGTTCCTCCGAGTTTATATTTTTTTGTACTTGGTATTCACAAGGCACCTTGTTCAATGATCTAAGAAGTACACCCATCTGTATAAGGATCGTAAGTCGGGATAGTTTTACAGTCCTTAACGTACTTATTAGCACTGTTTCAGGGTGATAAGTTTTGTCCTTTAGTTTGGTGCAGCGTAAAATAATTGACTTTTCTCGGGGGCTATCGCACATGGTATGGTAAGTTCTTACGCCACGTGTTTTGACCACTGATAGACACTTAGTTGGAGAACACTGTGGGAAACAAGAGCTTCTCACCTTTAATTAACAGGAAATGATTCGTTCACCCTCTTGTAAGGAACTCTTCATACCTAAGTATAAATACATACCAATCATTTCTAAGAAAAACTTAATGTATAATAGATACAGCATATAGAGTGATATCATTTTTTACAGGTGTGCCTATATCATTACGGTATAACTGTATGTAGTTAACTGAGGCAGAATGCACTAGGATTAAGTCCCTATTTCATTTGCGGAAAAGTCTGACACCTTCCTTTCTCTATATATTTAATTTCTTAATGTCTTAACCAATTTCCTCAACCATATGTTTAACGAGTATTTCATTTTTGGGTTGGCCACAGTGATAAATCAAGTTGTTCCAATCAGTACTTATGCGAAAAGAAAGGAGAGACAATTTTAGCAAGGTAAAAGTTGGATAACTATGGACGAATATATCATCGCACGTAAGTTAATAGTAGTGTGAATTGAAAACGCTTTTCGTTTGGATTAGATTATTTTTAACTTAATGGGGTCCGGGACACATTTAAAAATTTTTTTTATTTATCGAGTTAAAATTTTGAATTTTTTTTGTGATGGTTAACCATATAATTTGTAAACAAAATCACTTTATAAAACTTCTCAAAATGTTTTTAAAAATTTTGAAATTTAAAAATTTAAAAAAAAGTGGGGTAATTTAAAAATGTTATACTCGAAATATTATTTGTCGAATTTCAATTCTTTTTCATTTAATTAAACAGAAACATATAAGTTTTAATTTTGATTCAGCATTTTTTTTAAATATTAATTTAAAAAAAAAAAAGATTTATATTAAAAATTACAAAACAAAAATTATGTAACATATTTTTTAAAAATCATATTTTCAAAAGTAAATATTTTTTTTCAAATTTTCTGAATCAAAATTAAAGTAAAATAGTTGAAAAAGACATGTTCTAATTTTCAACCATTTATCTTTAACGGTTCTTGACTTATAACAATTTAAAGACGAGAAATGGGGAAAGAAACCCATCATGGAGAAAAACGCACTTACAGGTTTAAACAACGCTTGGCTACTATTAGAATGTTGCAAAAAATATAATAATTTCTCCTGTTATAATTAAGATAGAAACATGATTTAAACGTCATTTTAAGCGTAAAAGAGCACAGAAATTTTTAATGCAATACATTTTTTTTTTCGAAAATTCGAACAATTTTGTGTCCTGGACCCCCTTAAATTATTTTTACCGCAGTAGGAGACCATGACGCTAGGTCACTGCAATTTAAAGGTTTTGTCTTTAGGAATGAGCTCCCTAAGAAACGGTTCCTTTTTCTGTAACTGCCCTGACCTTGGAGAGAAATCGGTCTAATTAGCCATTGTGTATTAAAAGTTGACCGTAGCGCTCCAAACGAACCTAGGAGAGAAATTTCGGAACTACAGATTTAGCATGACATAACTCCATTTAGTATGCGGAATTCTTATGGAAACTGGATCTGAGACCATGCCAGTACCAACACCGGATGTATAGGGGTTAATACTCTAAAATATTTATTCTTATTAATCATGTTAAACAGTGACTCAAATGCGTATATTTTCTATATGAGTAGTACTGCGCTATGAAGTAATTCGACGGAGAAATTTCACATGATGCCACATTCTTTTCCAGCCAAAGGACGGCTTCTCTGAAAATTTGGCAATGAATTTTGGCTAAGGTATATAAAGGTATTTACTAAAAAAAAGCAAATTTCAAGGAGGATACTGATTTTTATAGTCACGAAAATGAAACAGTATTTTCTTAAGGTTAAATGCAGAACTGCTTGCTTATGAAACGATAATTCTATTAAAAGAATAAAGAATTTGAACATAAATAATCAGATGTTTCCAATCACGTATTAATTTATACCATAATAATTAATTTCGTAAACTGAAAAAAGTGTTGAGTACATATTGAGAATTTTTTATTCCTCTGGTATTCACAGCTCTCTTAATATTTGTTCAGTGGAACCTCAACCGATCGTTTCCCGAATAATCGTTTTCCCGTATGGGACGTTGCTTTAGTCCCTATGATATTTTCCCTTTGTTATGTTCCCGCATTTATTGGTCACTGCAATCGGCCATTTAAAAACCATAGATCGAGGATTCCCTGTATATATATATATATATATATATATATATATATATATATATATATATATATATATATATATATATATATATATATATATATATATATGCATATATATATATATATATGTATATATATATATATACATATATATATATGCATATATATATATATATATATATATAAATATACATATATATATATATGCATATATATATATATATATATATAAATGTATGTGTGTATATATATATATATGTATATATATATGCATATATATATATGCATATATATATATA